>CM065387.1:10000-15000 GCA_033060915.1 Euryodendron excelsum | reverse complement strand
TGGGCCCTAAGGGGCACCACACTTTTATAAAAGGGGGAGGACCTATAGAATTCATGGGTTGACCCAATAATCTATTCGTCTGGCCGACTCAACTCGGGTGCGGGTGCAATTAAAATAATATTAAAAATGCTTTGACCGGTTTAATAGTTAATTTTTGAATGCGGTTTGAACCGGGGGGGAACCGAACATTCCCACTCTCTCCTTCTCTCACGCTCTGACAAATTGCTGCGGCGACGACCAGATTTCGACAACTGTTCCTGCGACTTATCTGCCCAGATTCCAGCAACTGTTTCAGGTGACTTCTAAATTTCATCACTTTCTGACTTAGAAATTCTTTACGAATTTCTATCCAGATTTTCTATCCGGTTAATTCTTTATTTTACCGGTCCTATTTTCAGATGATTATCTTTATGTGTTGTGTGATGAATTTTTGTTGAAATTCAATCACTTTGTATTGTGTTTCAGTATTAAATTTCAGTGTCAAAATTTCATCGAATTGCAGTCGTTTTCCAACATAAGAGATACTGTCTTTTCATAATCATACCATATTGACTTTTTCAGAAACGGTGTAAGTTTCTGAATGAAATTTACTATCATAATTACTATCAAAATTCCATGATAATTACTCTATAGGCTAGTCTCATCACTTTACTGGCCTTCAAAGTGTCTAGAGATTGGAAACGAATTTGAGAAGTTATTCAATATTTTTGGAAGACCACATTATATTTGCTTCATCACTCATATAATAGTGGGATCCTTCTGTTAAATAAAGTTAAATATCTTACTTAATAGATGAGGAATTCAACTTCATTTAAGTAGAGAAACAAGTACACGTGTCGCTCCAAAAGCACTACCAACGTTCATAACTTAAATACTATTTTATATTTTGTTACACTAGATTTAATTATACTATGGGTAATAGAATAAGAAAGGGTTAATTACACTTTGCACTCTTATACTTTACATTAAGTTTCACTTTAAGACCTTCATTTTTAATTGTAACAGTTAATCATTTACACTTTTAATTTGTTATAATGTTAACCTTATATTAATTTTTTTTTATAAAATAGACAAAAATGACAAGTACGTTGTTTTTTTTCAAAAGGTAAAGATGTAAAATCATGCTTCTTTCTAATAATATACCACAAATTGCTCTCAAATCACTCTAAAATTATTAGTATAATCAACTTTGTAGTGTATATAATGTAATTAGGTTGCATGAAAAAACTCTCAAGTCAAATCACGTGCGATATGTGTGGGTCTTTAGAATGGAAAATAGTTAAATTTTATATATTTGTCCTATTGAAAAAGGCCATTTGATTATCATATATGAATTTTTTGTCCATTTTTCAAACAGAATGTTGATATTGTAATAAATTAGAAGTGTAAGAACTTAATTGTTACAATACAATTAAAAGTGAAGGTGCTGAAATGGAATTTAGTGTAAAGTGTAGGTATGTAAAAGGTAATTAGCCCAATAAGAAATTTAGAGATTAAAGGTCATAATTATAAAACTACTCTTCACTGAATTTGTAGTTCAGAAAATTTAATGTCCTATAGTTTCTTATCCCTTATACATCCATCATGTGAAACACAAGTATGTTAGTAACTTTGTTAGCACTTTAAACTGCATAGTTTTGGTCTTTTTCTTGTTGGGTCTTAGTCTTTAAATGTGTAGATATATATATATATATATTTGTGTCTTTCATTTTTTACTCTCTAATAAATCGAGTATGCATGAGAAGATAGAAATTATGTCATAATCAGGGCATTTAAGAATGTGAAGTCTGAGGGACTTGTGGGTTCAAATTTAAATATAAACAAATTTTAAAAAAATAAAAAAAAGAAGAGAGTAAATAACCTTTAGATGGGGTGAAACTTGCTGAATGGTAAATAACCAGTACGATAAACAATCATGTTGGAAGAGAAAGTCACACTGCAATCCCTCCTCCTATGGGGAGAAAAAAAGTAAAATAATTCAAGGGGCAGCGTTTTTATTTTATTTGATAAAAAAACCATCATAATGCGAATTATGTGCACCCTCATGGCCCACAGAACTTCTCTTATTGGGTGAAGCAGCATTTGTAACTGGTGATCCATTGCCACTTCGAGATTTAACAACACTACAATGGTTATTTACAAATGGGACGCCAGTTTCATTAACTGACAGCGAAATCAAATTAATTGAAAGAATGTGAAGGGAATAAACGGACGCATTAGAATTACACTGGTCATGTGGTGAGGACTCGCTTTGATGATGGTCCCTGGCACCATCCGATTTCGATCGGACCATACCAGGGTTAGAATTACTGCAGGAAACCTCACCTAGTTGTCGACTGCGGTTCAAATGATCCGTCGACACCGATCTCTCGAACTCTCCTCGGCCCATTCCATCTCCAAATCTTTGATCCAAACACAACGCCAGTGTCTCCCTCTTTCTCTTTCTATTTTGATAACTATTGTCCTCTATTGATTTTGTCGTGGGATTCTCATTATCTTTTCATGTTATGACATGTGGCTTGTTTGCTGCTTGTGTTGTTCTTATAGTTGGGAGAACTTGTATAAGTAGTTATTTTATTTTTTTGGACAAAAATGATTTAACCTGATAAATGTGTATTTACCACTGCGATTCACGAAGATGTGGGATTGGTTCTGAGTTCTGACGGTTGACTTACTGATTTATGATATGCTTGTAACCTAAAAGGGTGAATCAGCTTGAATAAGTTGTACCAAATTTGGTCCATGAGATTGCTTTAAATTGTCAATAACCTATCATGAATAGTAGCTACTTGGAAACTTAAATTGGTTAATAAATTTCGTTTGCTGATGCAATAATCTTATATATGGGGAGTCAAAGTTTCTTATCCAAAAAAGAATGTATCAGGAGTCCACGTCATTTAGGATTGAATGCATATTCTTATATTTATTCTTCTTTTGTATGCTAGACCTCTAAGATACAATGGGAAAGAAGCGGAAACACACTGACGCCGAGGTTGCTGTCCTTGCTAAGAAGGATGAAAGTGCTTTACAGATACCAAAACGAACACTTTTGGGTTGGAAAGAGAAGATTGAAGGAAAAGAAACTGATTCTAAATTGTTTAGAAATAAAGAGAAGGTTTTGGTCACTTGTTCTTGCCGCATTAATTACAGGTTGAATTCTAAATTGTTCACACGTTGGAAATGTCATTTCTTAGTCCACTCTAGTGATATTTATGAATTTTATGATCTTCAGGTATCGGCATTTGATGTTGAATGTGGTATAAATTTTACTGCATTTTAAGAAAGATAACAAGGTTGAATCTAAAGAAAGTAAGGGTGCAACTCTGAATGAGCTAGTTGAACTAAAGGGCTATTCTTCTTGTCTTTTTTTTGAGGTAGGTGTTTTGAAGTTTTTTTTTGCTTTTTTCGTAATATGTCGGTAGTTGTGATCTTTGTAGCAAGTAGTGCCTTTGCCTCTTTCTCTCTCCTTCCACCTCTCTGCTCGTTGTTTATTTGGCGAGCCCTTTATACTTTTATGACTGATGGGTTACAAATGAATCAGCAGGAAATGCTTTGAATCAGAGATATTCTTGGCATTTGAGTTTGCTTCGCTTTCTTATCGTGGTTGTATTTGTTTTGATGTGTTTTATTAGGTGTAGGTTTTGATATTACATTAGAGTAACTACGTGAATTTGAATGGATGTTTGGCAATTGAAATGTGTTGAAGTTATAAAAGCAGAGAAATGGGTTGGAGCGTTACTTCGATATCATGTAGCATTTCATGGGCTTGCTTACATTTTCTTCTACGTTTTTAGTGTACAAAACAAAAAGATCTTTATCTGTGGATGGCAAAGTGTCCCAATGGTCCATCGGTGAAGTTCTTAGTTAATGCTGGTAATTCTTTGCTCTAGTCTCAAACGATATTGTGATATGAGATTTTTATTGCCGTCGCTTGTTCTGCACCATTTTTCGTAGCAGTTTTTCCAAATTGTGTGTATGTATTTACAAATTTTTTACCTTCTCTCTCGTAAAACGCTGAGTACCATGGCCTAATTATTCGAATTTGTTTTGTCTATCAAGTGCACACAATGGAAGAATTGAAGCTTACTGGAAATCATCTGAAAGGTTCACGGCCTATTCTGACTTTCTCAACTAATTTTGATAAAGACCCCCACTGGCAACTTTTGAAAGAGATGATCATGCAGGTATGTTGAATCTCGATTCACTCTGTGAAGTGGAACTTCTCTTCTGCATTCTTGTCCTAGACCCCCCCTTCCCGTTGCCCACTTGTACACTGCTGAAAAAATAAAATAAAATAAAGCACTTGTTACTTTTGCGTTATGAAATATACTCCTAGAGTACTCTTTTAGTTGTCTTTAGCCTATAGTGAAGGGTGGTGGGAATTTATACTAAAAAACATGCTTTGTGTATTAGTTTTAGTAGTTATTAATAAATTAGTTATTCCATTTTAATGAGAATCTGTGTGAGAAATGTTTGCATTGCGTTATTTATTTAATGATTATGCATGTGTGTCTTTTATTCTATATAGTAGATAATTTGGTGTGTAGAGTATGACTTACACACGGAAGATCAAATCATCGGTTCTTATGGAATATAACTTCATCGTTCACAGTCTTAGATGGAAATCGACACACCTTCAGTAGGACTGTAGTACAAGGTTTTAATAGGTCTGTCTTAACTATGGGGAACGGTATAGTTCCAACTTCTTGCACTAGTACACTTGGTGTGTATTGAATAGGACCGTGTTGAGGTAATTGTTTTTATACTGACTATATAAAACAAATAATACCTCATGATTATTATGAGTGCTTATGTTCTTAATCCTAATATAATAAATAGACACGTGCATGCGGTATTTATTATTTTGATTCACAGAAGAGTGAAATTCTTTGTGGGTCAATAAACTCAGTGAGTTGGATAATAACATTACGTGTATGGTGAATATTTATTATTGATGGAATCCATGTCCCCATATAGGGATTGATGATACCCCTGTTGGG
>CM065387.1:0-2500 GCA_033060915.1 Euryodendron excelsum | reverse complement strand
TATCCATGTTCTCCCATGCTAATAACATAACAACAAGAACATAAAAGATAATAATCATAGACAAACAAGATAAGCAAGACATAATCAAGATCCTGGCTATTATGGTCAAGAAATCACTCCATAGTGATGAGGAGTGCAACCGCGCCATAATATTATCAAGAATCCTTGTTTGCCACTTCGCTGAGTTACTAAAAGTGTAATCATAAGCTCTTAATTCGCACTTTGTTAGACTTATATTATAATTAATTGTCTTATTTTAGTTAGATATTTGTTTGAGTATGTTTTTTTATGTGTTTTGTAGGTTATATAAGCTAATAAAGGCAAAAAGAAAGCAAGAATAATCAAAGCGGGTTCAAGGCGAATAATTTGTTTATGAAAATTAAGACTTATCTCGGTATTTGGGCCATATCTTTTTACTCCAATATCCGATTGATCTGATTTTTGTGCCATTAGAAAGAAGACTTCAAGAGCTATAATTTGTCCTCTAATGTGCATCGGCTAAATCGGCCTCTAGGGTGGTCAAAATCAAGCTTCAAAATGGAGGGATGAATAGTACCCGATCAATTGGTTTGGCAAACTTCAGAGAGGGTGATTTACCGATCGATCGGCCGAGCGATCGGTGAACAGTGACCAATTGATCAGTGAACAGTGCCCGATTGATCATGAACAGTGACCTATCGATCGGCCAATTGATCGCCTGATCGATCGGTGAACAGTAAAAACAGTGAATTGACCGATCGAACGCTACAATTACCGTTCGATTGGTCGATACAGATTTGGAGCTTAAAAGCTATGTGGTTCAAAAAAATGAAAGGGAGGAAATTTTTTGGGTTTGTAGCAGCGAAGGGGTGGGCGTGGAAAGCTCCTCTAAGGTTGGTTTTTATGTTTGTAATATTAATGTAGGAATAGAAATTGTAACTTTCTTACATTGTAATGTATTTTCCTTTACTTTCTTGCCATTTTCTCTCACTTTCCTAGCAACCAAACACTAATTTTACTTAGTTTAATGTTAGATTTACCTTCATTTATGCTCTTTATTATGAATTTTAGTAGTTAAACATCTCTTGGGTGTGATTGTGAAGATCCACCAAGGATTTTCAAGTATTTCAATGGGGATTCATGAATTCCAAAGTTTTATTCATAGATTTGTATAGTTCTATTTGGTTGGGTGTTGGATTTGTTCGAAAACTTAGATTCATAACTCATTTGGTAATATTTATGCACAATTCAATAATTGGTATAAATCTTGCACATTTATAAGGTTTGCTTTTAGGGTTCTATTAATTGGTTTAATCCCTACACTCAACTAAATATGAACTTAAGGTTTTATAGTCAAAATATTCCAAATCAAGAAACCACGGTGTGATTCTTGATTGGAGTTATAAAAATCCTCTATTGAAATTCTTGTTGTGAATTGGTGGATTGAATCAAATCATATCCAAGCTTTCCATTTTAATTGCTTTATATTTAAATCAATTATCTAGTTAATTGCTTTAATTTTCATTGCATTAGTTTAGTAAATCAAAACCCCATAAAAAACCTAAAGATTTTCAGTCATTTTATTTTTCCTTTTATTTTAGATCCAATTCCCCACATAATTGCAATTCGATCCTAAGCTAGATTAGTGTGAGTTGAGTGCTAGAGCCTATATTTGGCTAGGTCCCTTGGGAGAGAACGATACCGGATTACCGGTTTATACTTCATCGCGACCCCCGTACTCTTGCGGGGTACTAACTCCATTTTGTAGTTTTCGGAGCGAGTCAAGTTTTGGCGCCGTTGCCGGGGACCAAAGGCACAAGGCAAGCACTACAAATCTTGGGATTGGAAAGCAATTGGTGGATTGGATCTCCATCAATCAACCACAACGGAGGAATCTTCGGCTTAGGCCATCGGTCACTTCGTTCCATTTTTTTGTGTAAATACCATGTTAGATTTTCATTCTTTCTTTTTCTCTTTATTTTAGGTTCATTTTGTTTTATTTGTATATATTTTGTTTTAATTTAATAATTGATTGGAGAATTGCTAGTGGAGAGTTAGGGATTGTGTTTGATTGTAAATTGGTGGTATATATATCTTGTGGAGCTTGGAGGTTAGGTTGGATTATTGCTTAAATTGGTGAAATTTATTATGTGGAGATTGGAGGTTTGGATGAACAATTATTGAGCATTGTTGTGTATGATGTGTTGAGACGCGGTGCGCTATACTTGTTTATGCATTGCATCCATTTTCCATCGTGCATTTCATTATGTTTGGGGGCACATTTTCAAACCATCCATCATCCAACATGACAATGAGGGAACACCTTATAGCTAATGGCCTAAGGGAACCTCCCCAACTACCTCCCCATTTTGGGGGATCCCATGGTGGCAATGAGAGCATTCATGAGAATGGTGATGTGAAAACACCTCCATGTAAATCTCTTAGAGACTAAATTCGGGCAAATAGGCTTAAATCACAAGAACCATCCAACATGCCTTTTAGAGAATGCCTTACAGCTAAT
>CM065386.1:46182500-46185000 GCA_033060915.1 Euryodendron excelsum | reverse complement strand
AACATATCAAATAAGTTAAGTGGAAGGTCTCAAGGAATTAAATAAGTCTGTTAAATTTAATTTTCAGTAATTTAATTTAATAGACGGGTATCTGTAATCTTAACGTGGGGAGATAAATAAGTATTTAATAATATAGAGCTCGAAATATAATTTCTAGTATAACAGGGAGTGCAGTTATAATTTGTTAGTGGTATAAATTATAATTTACATAAATAAGGATTAATCCTAGTTGGATTAGGAGTCCTTATTTACGTAGGAAGCCTTATTGTAGCCTATATATATACGTGCTCTAAGAGCTACTAGGGTTACACTCTGCACATAATTGAGAGATATACGTTTTTGTGAGGAAGAGAAACCCTAGCAGTGGCGAGCCCACTTTCTGTAGAGCAAGGCGTGTACGAGGAATACAGTAGAAGTCCGAAGGTTGAGTTCGAGCGGTTGCTTCGTGCTTAGTGCTAATTCTTGTTATTCGGGATCAAACCAGAGAGATCTCGAAGGTATGATTGTAATCATGTAGATTAGGCTATGCTAATCAGATCAGAATTTTTGGTAGTATGCATATACATTATAGCCAAGTCATGGGAAATTTCCGCAGTCCCCAACAGAATCTAGCCTAAGTGTTTGAGGTGTGGGATGTATATAGGAATTCGAAGTTCTGGAGCGGTTTTTGCAAAGCTTTGCTATCAATTTCGATCCTGGAATATGCAAAAGGGGAAGCCTATATTTATAGGCAATCTGGGAGAAGCCTGGCCCATATGGTACATGTGTCTGGGCCAAATTTTTTCTGGCGCATATAGCACATGCGCAAGTACTGTTCCATTGCCAGAATGCCATGTGGCAACCATTGTACTGGCTACATCTTGACGGTTAATCAAAATTTGAACGATCTGATCAAAATTTGGGTACATGTAGCATACACTCCATCACCAAGAGTGTTCGTTTAAACTTTGTCTCGATAATTGAGCCAACTGGGAAGGTTTCGGAGGAATCGGGAGAAAAGGCAATTCTGGCGGAGCGTCTGGGAGACGCTCCAGGAAACTTTTATCGAGTCAGGGGTGTTTAGTGTCGTAAGGTCCTCTTCAGGTTAAACAAGAGTGTATGACAAGACCCGCCGTTCAAAATTCTAGGACCGGTGTTATTTCAGGGTGCGTTCGAGTTGGCAGGGGCAAAATGGTCATTTTGGCCAAGTTTGGTTGAAAATGGTCAGGAATGGATCGGAGTGTTATGTTAAGGATGTCGGGTCATTCGGGGGTGATCGTAGGAGAGTTTTGCACTGTTTGGTGGAAGTTGTGCCGTGCTAGGGCGTTCAAGGGCAAAACGATCATTTTGACCAAAATCAGTCGAAATGGGACCGGAATTGGACAGAAAGGTGCGCGGAGTACGCCTAACTACTTAGTGATACTTTGGAAAGGTGGACTTACCATTTTGAGGGATTTTAAACTTTCTCAAAGCGTGCCTGGAGGCCCAAGGGGCAGGTTTGGTCATTTTTCACCGAATCGGGCTAACAGGCGCCGGTGTTGACCTAGGTGTTGGTTCCCGAGACCGCCTGATCTTAGAAAACTACCTATGCGATGTTGGTCCTTGAGACCACCCAGTCTCAGAGAGCTACTTGTAGGGTGGTGTTGGTTTTTTAGAACACCTGGTCTTCGAAACCTACTTGCGATGGTGGTTTTGGTCTCCAAGAACGCCTGGTCTTCGAGAACTACCAAATGACGGACATTCTACATTGGTGGGGTAGCAGGCATAAAAGTGAACCGTCTAAAATTTGATAAGGTGTTGGTCCTCAAGATCGCCCGATCTCGGGAAGCTACCTGGACGGCGTTAGTTCCCGAGATTGCCCGGTCTTAGAAAGCTGCCTGGAATGCCTAGGGGTATGATGATGCTTATGGCTTCGATTGGGCAGCCTTGTGGGCCTGAGAAGTGACTAATTGACTGGATTGCAGTTTAAAAGACCCGTCTTGGGCTCGTATGTACCGTGATGTTTGAAAATTGGATCTGGTCAGGCCGGAGATTGCCGAGCGGGCAAAAATGGGGTGCTTACAAAGTGACATTAGAAATATAATGAATAAGGTGTATGTAATAATGTGACATGACATACTAAACAATTCATGGGCGATAATCCAATAAAATGTGCAATGAAAGGTAGATTAAGTCAAGTGTTACACACTCTCTCATTAAGACAGATTCGTCCCCCACATAGGTGCTTATGAGATTAACGGGTGTCTATCTCCAGGATAAATGATCACAACACTAAATAAGTAGCACTACAATATTTAAGTCTAGCAAATGCAAACATCACATTCTACTCTCTCCATGTACAGTATGAATGTAATATGTATGGAAAAAAACATAAGAAATTTTAGTCTAATTCAACACAGAATTATGACAGTAAATTTCATACAGAAACCTACATCATTTCTAACAAAATTAATATGGCATGATAACAAAAGACAGCATTTTCTACGCAGAAATTTATTACAATTTTATAGAATTTCAACAC
>CM065386.1:46172500-46177500 GCA_033060915.1 Euryodendron excelsum | reverse complement strand
AATGCTGACTTGATGTGTCGACGCATGAAGTCAAGTGTCGACACCTGGGCTTTAACGGCTATATTTTTTACCATTATAACAATATAATCTTGCATCAAATGGTCTCCCATCCACCACCAACGGCCATAATCAACTCAAGGCTATATATAGAAGATCCCCAACACATATATGGCAGTGATGAACACAAGATCAAGTGCTAGAAAGTGAGATCTAATCTTCTACATCTTATATTCTGTTTTTATTCATTCAGGGGGTTCTTGAGTGAGCTAAAAAAATTTATTTATCTACTCTTTGAGAGAGAGTTATTCATTGTATCACCTTCATCTATTGTTGGGTGAGTTTGTAAACTTGTAAGTTTGAGTGTAGCTTGGGAAAAACACTTGTAAGTTGAGAGAAATTTGGACAATATCTCTTGTAAGTTTGAGAGAAACTTGGACAAAATCTCTTGGGTTTTGAGAGCTTGGGAAAGAGCTCTTGTAAGAAGTGAGCTGGGCACTTAGAGCAAAACTAGCAACTGTGTAAGAAACTTTACATAGTGGAATACCTTCGAGAGGATCGAGAAAGAGAGGACGTAGGCAAGGGTTGGCCGAACCTTTGTAAAATTCTTGCGCCTTCATTCTTTATTTTTTGCTTTGTTTTTCTTCCTTTCTCATAACACTTGTTTGCATTGCATCCTATTATTTGCTTGCTTGGTTTTTAGTTTGATTACCCACTGCTACATTACTTGATAAGTTTTTAATTACATTATTTGATATTAATTTCATAAAGCCCAATTCAACCCCCCCCCCCCTCTAGGGTTGCCTACTTGGGCCAACAACACAGTTTCTTCCCTTTCCAAGTTTGATTCTTCGGTTATGTTCATTTTGGCCTTGAACGATCCTCATATTCATGAGTATTTTTAGAGAATTGAAGCATTTACAATTCTCACAGAAGCGGCCCATTCTCACTCATATAGATGAGTTCTTATAGAGTGAGTAGATATACATACTCCACTTAGTATCCAAGTAATAAAAATCATTAAAAGTATAAACGTATTAATATGAGTAGCCTGCTCTACTCGTTCTATATTAAAAGTTGTAGCTTATCCTAACAATATTTCAGCTAATCAAATTTTCACCATAGAATTAGGTAGTGGAATAATGTTCCCTATTGATTTATACTAAGTCGTCTTTAATTCGGTTGTCCTGTTGAACCTAGATCTTGGGATCTCCAGTCAACTTGGTTGGGTTGCCATTAAGGTAACTTTTAAGATAATAGGCTTTAATGCCTAATCCTCTTGATGAATGAATTTTGATCTCTTACCAGGCCTAATAGTAAGATGATCTCTTAATATCCTTTGATTAAAATTTTAATCATTGAATATTACATTTCTATGAGTAATGACCTTTAATAGACATGATTGTTGTATTTTGTCATTATCAGGAATTTTGTGTGTCGTAAGACATTTCAGAGTCACTTGATACTTCTTCCATAGCTCTTGATTCCTCCGCAGAATCTGTTTATACACTTCCATTGCGAGAATTTCCTAAGAAATTAATACACTTCTTCTAAGACTTTATCCATTTGTGGATTTAGCGTCTTCTAATCCATAAATTCAGTTTCCACAGTGTACCTTCTCTACTACTTCTGGATATATATGTGAATAGCCCTCATTTGTAGCACAAGGCTATCACCTTCCAAGATTGTGAACAACCTTAAGTTTGAATAAAATACTGTATTCCTGCCAAGATATTTTTACATTTGCCACTTGCGTGAACTCATATCACATATCTATCAAGTATTTGAGTTTAGACTCTACTCCTTGAAGCATTTGGATAACCTTATTCTGGGATCCATCAGGTTGATCGTCGGTTACCCATTTAGTTTTACCTCTATGTAAACTATTATTGTGGTTCAGATATAACAAAACTCTGTACATACGAAACTCTATACATCTCTTTACTTTACTAAAGTTATCGAGACTGCACTTAGTATCTTTTCTCTTGAGGTTTCACCTCTGACTTTAAAAGTTAAAACACTCAGATTAGTCACTCTTTCCTTTAATTATCTAGAACTATTCTTCTTCCAACCATAGACTTAGAGTCTTGGATCTCTTGCTAATTCATAAAGTCTTCAAGACTCTTAGAGTGAAAAATAAATGCACAAGGAAGTCCATTCCTAAAGAATGTCCCACTTCTAGATTTAGGAAATACTCTTACAGATGATTCTAGAGTATTAGACGGATTATCGTCTACCACAGCATTCACATGCATAACTGTGTTCAAGCAGATCAGGGAATAAACCCTCACACGATTTTATAACTTAGATTACAGATAACCTGAGCTATAATTTTGTCTATGTTAATACAGTGTTCCGTGGGGTGTCTTAACGAGAACGTGTATTTGAGAAAACAAAGCTTCCCCCCACATTTCCTGGATTATCCAGAATTTAATAAAGTAGTACACATTAACTTAATGAATAGTTGGATTTCATTTTTTCAGCAATCAAATTACTGAATCAACTAGGTGTTTATAAATAGGCGAACCTGGACATTATGCTAGTGAAGCTTTATCATCACCATGTCCAATATCTTTTACTTGTTTACTACATTCGTTCTCACACTCATTTAAACATTGTTGGAAATTTATACTAAAAGACATGCTTTGTGTAATGACTTTAGTATTTATTAATAAATTAGTTATTCCATTTTAATGAGAATCTGTGTAAGAAATGTTTGCATTACGTTATTTATTTAATAATTATGCATGTTTGTCTCTTATTCTATATAGTAGATAATTTGGTGTGTACAGTACGACTTACACACGGAAGATCAGAGCATCGGTTCTTATGGAATATAAGTTTATCGTTCACAGTCTTAGATGGAAATGGACACACCATCAGTAGGACTGTAGTACAAGGTTTTAATAGGTTTGTCTTGACTATGAGGAAATGTATAGTTCTAACTCCTTGTACTAGTACACTTTGTGTGTATTGAACAAGACCGTGTTGAGGTAATTGTTTTTGTACTAACTATATAAAACAATTAATACCTCATGATTATTATGAGTGCTTATACTCTTAATCCTAACATAATAAATAGACACGTGCATGTAGTATTTATTGTTTTGATTCACAGAAGAGTGAGATTCTTTGTGGGTCAATAAACTCAGTGAGTTGGACAATAACATTACATGTATGGTGAATATTTATTATTGATGGAATCCACGTCCCCGTATAAGAATTGATGATATCCCCTTGAGGAAGATTATAAGTTTTGATTATGTCAAACCCTGCAGGTGTATTATGAATCCGACATATCAAATAAGTTAAGTGGAAGGTCTCAAGGAATTAAATAAGTCTATTAAATTTAATTGTCAGTAATTTAATTTAATAGACGGGGGAGATAAATAAGCATTTAATAATATGGAGTTCGAAATATAATTTCTAGCATAACAGGGAGTGCAATTATAATTTGTTAGTGGTATAAATTATAATTTACGTAAATAATGATTAATCCTGGTTGGATTAGGAGTCCTTATTTGCGTAGGAAACCCTAGTTATACTTATCATATGGTCCCTATTGTAGCCTATGTATAAACGCGCTCTTAGAGCTGCTAGGGTTACATACTCTGCACATAATTGAGAGATACACATTTTTGTGAGAAAGAGAAACCCTAGTAGCGGCAAGCCCACTCTCTATAGAGCAAGGCGTGTACGAGGAATACAGCAAAAGTCCGAAGGTTGAGTTCGAGCGGTTACTTCGTGCTTAGTGCTGTTTTTTGTTATTCGAAATCAAACCAGAGAGATATCGAAGGTACGATTCTAATCACGTAGATTAGGCTATGTTAATCAGATCAGAATTTTTGGTATTATGCGTATACACTATAGCCAGGTCGTGGGAAATTCCGTAGTCCCCAACAACTGGTATCAGAGCCTTGGTTGATACTGCATACGTATAATACCTATCATGTTCTCCGAAAATCAGTTCCATGCATGTTTAGGGTAGAACGTGGATTTGTGTTAACCTCTGTTTTGCAGCGTTCTGCCTGGTTATTATGGTCACATGAATGTATGTTATGTTATTGTGATTTTTACGTGATTCTTAGATTGTGAACTCCGGTTTAAGGAGGCATAGAATCAGATGTAATAATTATTTTTCGAAGCCTGGGTACTCCACTGTTTTGGAGATTTTAATTTATTGTATTCTGGAACTCCACTGTTTTTGGAGACTTTGATTCCTTGTATTCTGTAACTCCATTGTTATGGAGAATATGATCTATTATAATCAAAGAAGATGGAGGAACAGTGGCAGCGCAAGGAAACTAACGCAGAAAACTGAAAAAACCCTAAAGACGTAAGGAACAGTCCTAAGAACGTGATGTGGTATTTTCGTTTAGGTTTCGAGGGCGCTGCCCCCGAACCCCTGCCGGTGACGCTGCCCCCAAACCCCCATAACTCAGCGAAATGGCAAATAAGGATTCTTGGTGATATCATAGCGCGGTTGGACTCCTCATCACGTTGGAGTGATTTCTTGACCATAATAGCCAGGATCTTGATTATATCTTGCTTTTCTTGTTTGTCTATGATTGTTATCTTTTATGTTCTTGTTGTTATGTTATTAGCATGGGAGAACATGAATAATGGATAAAAGATAAATGACCTTTAAGTTGTGTTTTAATTATATAAATTTAAAATTTCAATTTTGGTTTACATGTGTTCGACTAGAAAATAAAATTAATTCCCATGCTTTAATTTAAATATTTTTTTCTAAATTAAGGGAATTTAAAATTTTATTTGTTGCACATATATGAGTCACCAATATTGAAATATTATATTTATTGGATAATTAAACACATGACATCCCTCATGTATTAAATATCTAAGTAGGTGAGAGAATTTATTACAAATAAATCCCATGGTCTCCATCACTAGTTTATAAGTAAAGTAATTTATTCTATGTGTTGGTTTTAGTGGCATCCTCCCCATCGGATGGAATAAGTTACGGACTCACTAAGTATAAA
>CM065386.1:46155000-46167500 GCA_033060915.1 Euryodendron excelsum | reverse complement strand
AATATTTATTATTGATGGAATCCATGTCCCCTTATAAGGATTGATGATATCCCCTTAAGGAAGCTTATAAGTTTTGATTATGTCAAACCTTACAGGTGTATTATGAATCCGACATATCAAATAAGTTAAGTGGAAGGTCTCAAGGAATTAAATAAGTCTATTAAATTTAATTATCAGTAATTTAATTTAATAGACGGGTATTTGTAACCTTAACGTGGGGAGATAAATAAGTATTTAATAATATGGAGCTCGAAATATAATTTCTAGTATAACAGGGAGTGCAGTTATAATTTGTTAGTGGTATAAATTATAATTTACATAAATAAGGATTAATCCTGGTTGGATTAGGAGTCCTTATTTGCGTAGGAAGCCCTAGTTATACTAATCCTATGGTCCCTATTGTAGCCTATATATATACGCACTCTAAGAGCTGCTAGGGTTACATATTCTACACATAATTGAGAGATACACGTTTTTGTAAGGAAGAGAAATCCTAGCAGCGGCAAACCCATTTTCTGTAGAGCAACGGGTGTACGAGGAATACAGCAGAAGTCCGAAGGTTGAGTTCGAGCGGTTACTTCGTGCTTAGTGTTGATTCTTGTTATTCGGGATTAAACCAGAGAGATCTCGAAGGTACGATTCTAATCACGTAGATTAGGCTATGTTAATCAGATCAAAATTTTTGGTAGTATGTATATACACTATAGCCAGGTCGTGAGAAATTCCGCAGTCCCCAACACATTATAACATGTGCGTTGATTACTTTAAGTATACTATTCTGGTAGTACCACTAGGAACTTGGATAACTATAAGTATACTCTTCGATGGTACCTTTTTAATTTCATTATATTTCAAAGAACAGTATGAAATACAATCAACACATGACAATTAACAAAAAAGTTAGATATGTCATTACCATCACAAACATAGATATAGACAAATACATATATGGTCACTAAAAGTGTTCCAAGGTTAGCAACTAAACAAGTTATCATACTAACTAAATTAACTATCCTAAAACATAACAAGAAACTAATAAGGACTAGATGATCCTCCAAACAAGGAACTCTCAATCACTACCAACACAGGATTAAGCATCCTCTTCCGTGCACGCTCGAGGGTGTTTAGCCAATAAGAAGAGTCCACATCATGAGAACCCTCGGGTTGTGCTAGAAGCCTCAATCTCTGGAAATAAGCGGGACACGAAACACTATTGTGAGCAGTGCATCGAATCTTCCGATAATAGTTTCAATAGCGCCTCGGTCCTGCCTTATTCAATCCAATCACATACCCTAGCGGAATAGGCAGTGCCACTGGCCTAGAAAGAACAACGTCCTCTGGGCCATGAAGATGATACATCGTGTGTAATACAGGAGGATACGCTGGTCGTGCAGGATTCTCTGACTCATCCTCACCAAACCAATTCTGACCCACCTCTTCCCAAATGTCCATCATGTGAACTGCAAACACATGGTAATATTCTTATGCTTAGAAATCATAAAATAACACTGTCAGGGACTACGGAATTTCCCACGACCTGGCTATAGTGTATACGCATACTACCAAAAATTTTGATTTGATTAGCATAGCCTAATTTACGGGATTAAAATCATACCTTCGAGATCTCTCTGGTTTGATCCCGAATAACAAGAATCAGCACTAAGCACGAAGCAACCACTCGAACTCAACTTTCGGACTTCTGCTGTATTCCTCGTACACGCCTTGCTCTACAGAGAGTGGGCTCGCCGCTGCTAGGGTTTCTCTTCCTCACAAAAACGTGTATCTTTCACTTATGTGCAGAGTGTAACCCTAGCAGCTCTTAGAGCGCGTATATATATAGGCTAGAGTAGAGACCATAGGATTGGTATAACGAGGGCTTCCTACACAAATAAGGACTCCAAATCCAACTAGGATTAATCCTTATTTATGTAAATTATAATTTATACTAATAACGAATTATAATTTCACTCCCTGTTATACTAGCAATTATATTTCGAGCTCCATATTATTAAATGCCTATTTATCTTCTCACGTTAAGATTACAGATACCCGTCTATTAAATTAAATTACTGACAATTAAATTTAATAGACTTATTTAATTCTTTGAAACTTTCTACTTAACTTATTTAATATGTTGGATTCATAATCCATCTGCATGGTTTGACATAATCAAAACTTATAAGCTTCCTCAAGGGGTTATCATCAATCCCTATACGGGGACGTGGATTCCATCAATAATAAATATTCACCATACACGTAATGTTATTGTCCAACTCACTGAGTTTATTGACCCACAAAGAATCTCACTCTTCTGTGAATCAAAACAATAAATACTACATGCACGTGTCTATTTATTACATTAGGATTAAGAGCATAAGCACTCATAATAATCATGAGGTATTAATTGTTTTATATAGTCAGTATAAAAATAATTACCTCAACACGGTCCTGTTCAATATACACAAAGTATACTAGTGCAGGGAGTTGGAACTATACCGTTCCCCATAGTTAAGACAGACCTATTAAAACCTTGTACCACAGTCCTACTGATGGTGTGTCCATTTCCATCTAAGACTGTGAACGATAAACTTATATTTCATAAGAACCGATGCTCTGATCTTCTGTGTGTAAGTCATACTCTACATACCAAATCATCTACTATATAAAATAAGAGACACGCATGCATAATCATTAAATAAATAACGCAATGTAAACATTTCTCACACAGATTCTTATTAAAATAGAATAACTAATTTATTAATAAATACTAAAGCCATTACAAAAAGCATGTCTTTTAGTATAAATTCCTGACAAACATAATTTTAATTTTTTACAAGAAATTAAGGACTCTAGCAATTAAATTTGCTAATACACAAAGTATCATATGTCAATATTTTTAAGGTTAGAAACCATATAATAACACTATTTTAATTTCTCAAATGAAATTAAAAACTTTAGCAATAAAAATTGCTCAACCACAAAGTCATGCTTTCACCAAAAACACACAAGCATGGTAAGACAAACAACATGTAGCATCTAAGATAAATGTACTGATACAACTTATCATGCTAAACATACTACGAAAATAGAATTTTAACAAATTAACAACTACTATGCAAGTTAAGTTTATCACCACATTAGGATTCATGCTAATTGCTATGTAATACGAAATTCAAGTTTCTAGATTTGTAACAGATTCATTTCAGAGATGAACAATTACTTTTTAAGCGGCAAATAAAATAACTTTAGTGCCTTAGAAACATGAAAACTTTATGTTACTATCAAATCTGAATTCGCACATGACTATGAACATCCTATACTCAATAACATATAATCACATGCACCTTCACAGTATTACTACATATGAAAAACATATACAAGTATAAACAAAATTTGTCTTAATATTGTTGGAAAAACATTGTATAAAGTCTCCCATATCAACTGTAGCCATCATAAAGTGAAATTAAAAATATAACAAATAATGTGTATGTAAAAATGTGACATGGCATACTAAACAATTCATAGGTGATAATCTAATAAAATATGCAATGAAAGGTAGATCAAGTCGAGTGTTGCATACTCTTTCATTAAGACAGATTCGCCCCCCATACAAGTGCTTATAGGATTAATGGGTATCTATCTCCAGGATAAAATGATCACAACACTAAATAAGTAGCACTACCATATTCAGGTCCAGCAAATGCAAACGTCAGATTCTACTCTCTCCATGTATAATATGAATGTAATATGTATGAAGGAAAATACAAGAAATTTCTATCTAATTCAACGCAAAATTATGACAGTAAATTTCATATAGAAACCTACACCATTTCTGGCAAAATCAATATGGCATGATAATAAAAGACAGTATTTTCTACACAGAAAATTATTGCAATTCTGTAGAATTTCAACGCTGAAATTCAATACAAAAACACATAACAAAATGATTGAATTTTCACTAAACTTCATCACACAGCAGATAAAGATAATCATCTGAAAACACGAACTAGTAAAACAGATAATTAACTAGATAGAAAAACCTGAATAGAAATTTGTACAAAATTTCTCAGTCTAAAAGTGATGAAATAAAACTCACTAAACGGTTAGAATCCGTCTGGAACAATTGCCGAAATCTGGACAGAGAAGTTCTAGTAGCAATGACTGGAATCTAGGCAGAATCTCGTCACCAGAGACTGAGAGAGAGAGAGAGACAAATGAAATATAATGTATATAAATCTAAAAAAACTATTTTGTTTCAAAAGGGGAATACTTCTTTATATAGAAAGAATCGCACCCTCTCGAAACGATGCCAGTGCGCCCTTAGAAAGGGTCGCAACCGTTGGAGTTTAATTTAAACTAGAACTGGTTTGGTTCTCGCCGAGTCCAAAAATTAAATATTAAACCGGCCCAAGCCTTTTTAATATTATTTTAATCGCACCCGAACCGAACCGGCCGGACAGACAGGCGGGCGACGGCACGCACGTGGAGTATTGGGTCAACTCATGAGTTCCATAGGTCCTCTCCCTTCTAACAAAGTGTGGGTGTCCCTTGGAATTCAAACCCATCTTTAAACCTAGGTTTTATATACCTATCACTTTTTTCATAGAAAATCAGTGTGGGACAAGCCTTTAGTTCTACCCAATAACTATACTCATAGTACCTACTTTGGAGACCATTATCTCATTCAAACCTCCATAGATTTGAGTAAGAAGTTGCTTGTTCTTTATATCCTCATAGAGGAGAATACAAAACACTTTGAACCCACTAAAAATGACATATGGGTCTCACCTTAACAATGACTCAAAGTTAGTGTGTCACACTAAATATTTCAACAATAACTTCTAAGGAGTTTGCAAACCATTCAAGAAGTTGTCAATTGATTCTTAGCACCAAAATAACTTATTTATCATTGAAAAGTTAAAGTTTTGAAAGAGTTAAAGACAACGTTTCGCGCTAAGGGAATTGTACAAGTAATCAAGCACATTAACAATGTATCATGGAGGTTAGTAAGTTCAAAGTCAGTTGAAAGAATCAAGAAGTCGATGTTGAGGTTTTAGCTGTAAGCTTTTTCTAATCGTTTAACATTGATTTTAGTACTTCTTTTGGTCCGAATGATTGAGCATGTTGTTTTTTTACCCTATCTCATAGGTTCTCCACGTGAAAATATCCCGTGACAATTGTGTAATTGTTTTATTATTCATTGCTCAACAAGCACTGCGAATATTAATTACAGGATATGCATTGCAGATGCACTTAGCCGTAGACTTAATTATCTTTGTATTCATTTAATACTTGTCTTTTCGCAAAGCGATAGGCTGAAATTTTTCGACAAGAATGATAATATGATTATGCAGAGGAGACAATTTCTCTTGAAGCAGCTGAAGACAAATCGATTGCTTTCAATAATGACCAACATAACCAAGCTGTCAACATGCTGTAAATTTTGTAATTTTTTTTGTTTTTTGGTACATTGTATCTAGGAGTACACGTCGAGTATTTGGCTCTCAAATAAATTTGATGAGATTACTTGGAGAACATTTTGTGGAAATGAAATCATTCAAATGTCATGCTACAACACTTGAAATCAAGTCCTGGTTACCAAATAGTGCAATGATTTAGTTTTGATGTTCTTAAGACAGAGTTTGTTTTATGAGTTTGGTTAAAGATCAACACTTTCATTTGATCAACCTAGTTCTGATGTCATATGGGCCGTCTAGTCCACGTGCGTGGGCTCATATATACCTTATTATATTAAAAAGGAAGGAAACAAAAAAGAAAGAAAGAAAAAAAAAAGAACATGAAGACCATGAAAAAAAATAAAAAACAAAAAAAACGAAAGCATATTTGAACTTTTTGGTCATTTAGCAATTTAGTTAATTAATGAGGGAAAACGAAAGATGAGTTCACTCGGGAAGTTGAAACAAAATTAAGACTGAATTCGACACCAAAATTGATTTTCATATGCTGTCGACAAGGTTTAACGCCTCTTCAATTGCAGATTGGTTGTTCAAGCGGTCAGCAGCTTTTGCAACCTGCCATTAATTAATTAATTAATTGCATCATCAGGAAAGGAATGGAATTTGCATAGAGGGATTACTTAGGGCCTCTTCAAATTAAGTTTAAGAAGTCGAAGACAGGATTACTACCTCTGCATTCCAGTTTGTTCTGGCTGTCAGAATCAACAAACTTACTGTCTGCAACAGAACTCCAATTATCATCCCCCACCAGATCCCCTGATCAACCAAGCTAACGTTCATTATATCACTAATTAACTGTTACTGTTAATGTTACACAGAGAGAGAGAGAGAGAGAGATTTGTTTTTACTTACTGCTGCTCCCAAGCTAGTTTTGAATCCAAGAACACATCCAATTGGGAGGCCAATAATATAGTAAGTGGCTAGATTCACATAAGCCACTACACCTTGCCATCCACTCCCAATGGCCACACCTGAAATCCAAAAGGGGGAACCAAAATATTTTTAAACCACAGCACAAAGCATTGAGGTTGAGCTCTCACTCGCTCGCTCGCTAGTTTACCAGAGAGAATGGGTTGAATGCCGTTGAGGAAAACAGAGATGGCAAGCAATGGGGTCAAATCGGACACGGCATCAATAACATCAGAGTCGGTTGTAAATAGTTTGCTTAGTGCGACTCTAAATACCAGAACAATGATGCTGAAAACTATACTGATGAGGATACTGGTCGCCGTCACTACCACAACTGAAAACTTTGCAACCGTTGGATGGCCTGCCCCAAGTTCATTACTCACTCGAACACTGAAAAAAAAAAAAAAAATGCAGACGTCTAATCATGTAAACCCCTCCTCTAGTGTAATTAATAAAATTAATTAATTAATTATGCCTAGCTACTTTAAGCAAGCCGTTGAAAATTAGAAGAAAGTTAAATTCTAGGCAATGAAACTGCATTTAAAGCATTGGGACACACACACACACATATACATATATACCTGGCAGCTGCAGCGAGACCCAACATAAACTGCATATCCCAGTTCAAGTAATTCATACTGAAATTTGATCACATTTGAGGCTGTCAGCATCTATAAAAACATAATTGGAAGTGAAAAAATGAAACATATATCTATAGATATGCTGTTGGCTTGACTTACCAAATGGAGATAGAGTCTAGTGAGATTGTAGGGTTGGGGAGCAGGCCTGATATAAGCACAAGTCCTTGGAAGTACCATATCTCCAAGCTAACAATGAATTAAAGATGACACAAATTGTTAATAAAATGAATGCAAAATCCGTACTCAGAGAGAGAGAGAGAGAGGTATTGCTTGCACATACATACCACAGCATAATAGCAGAAGCAACGGTCAGCTTGAAATAAGGCCAAATCCCTCTAAAAGCTTTTACAGAGAAACCAGTCCAAGTTTCCCTGCAAGATGGACTGAGAAGAACGTAGAGTCCTTGTATAACAACCAGAAGCCACCAAGAGAAACTGAGTGTTAGAGCAGCTCCTATTAGCCCATAGTCCAAGACGTAAACGACTAGCCATGTGAGCAGGACGTGCAAGAGAAATACCCCAACAGCTATGTAAGCCAAAGGGTTTACAATGTTCTGAGCTTGAAGGAATCTCTGCATTGGGCAGCTAATTGCGAATGCATAAAGCTGAGGGATCAACCCTTTGGCAAAAATTTCGCCTTGATCAGCTATGCTCTCTGATTGGCCTATCGCTTTCAGAACCGGGCCAGAGAACCAATATAGGAATGTGAGGAGGACAGCGGCTCCAACGTGCAGGACGATAGCTCTCTGGCATATGATCCCCATAGCTGCATATTTCTTTGCTCCGTACGCTTGGCCACAAACAGTTTGAACAGCGCTAGCCATACCCAACTTTAATTTTTTAAGGGGAGACAAAGATCGAAATTAGGTTGGGAGCCAATGAAAGATATTATTATTTAGAAAAAAAAATTAAGGAAAAGAAAAGCATTACAATACACTAGCATGCCCAAGGAAAAAAAAGATTATTAACGTTTCGTTTGAAACTCGGATTTTCAGTTAGAAAAGTAAAAAAAAAAATATGATAAGAAAATAATAAAATTACTCTTTTATTTTGTTTTATTCGGAGAGCCTCATTGATTTGAAGTAGATGGTGGCTGATTGAGAAATTGACTTCTGAAGTGTTTGCTTTTAGAATTTACTTCGGGTTTGGCTGCCTGGAGTGGAACATACATCTTGTAATTGGAATTGGGGAGCATCTTAGTTCAAAATGTGAACTAAGGTAGCCTTCAATTCTAAATCCGAACATGAATTCCATCTTTCCAAATGCAGCATTACTGAATTAATACTGAGATTCCATTGCGTCTCCATTTCCTCTGCCATTATATTAAATTATATTATATTATAGACAGGTGCTTGTTTATAGTTTTGGAATTGAAGGAGATGTTTATTTTGATAAAAGAAAAAAAAAAAAGCATTAGTGATTTGTTGAGTACAAACAAATTAATCGACCTAAAGTTCTTTCATTTCAGTACAACATCTGAAATCTCTCATTACAGTTATACTGTTTCAGAAGCACAAAAAACAGCCATATTTTTAGTATGAAAACATTCTTAATTTCTTTTGTATTTTACGATATAGTTTCAGAAGTCCAGGCAAAACAGAAGGATCAAACTTACATGTATATAGAGTATATATCAGCAGTCATCTCAGAGAATTGGTAAAAAGTGTATATAGAATACAGTAGTGACATACCATGATTCCATAAGCGAGCCCTTGAATTCCGACACTGGCAATGGAGGCTCCTGCCAGCTCCAAGGCGCCAAGATGACCCGTAAACATTAGGGTCACGAAACTGAGCATGTAATTGAAAATAGAGACGATGATGGATGCCCCTGATAAGAGCCAGAGGAGCCTCGACTCCCACCCAACGAGCCGAGGGTACCATCGGATGGCCACTGGCTTGTGTGACAAGAACTCTTCCACTGCATTGGATGACAAATCCGGAATCTGAGCATGCGAGTCTAGCCCGAGCAGCAGCGGTTGGTACTCTTCAGAGCTCATATTGCTAGCTTAGCTTGGCTTAGCTAGCCAGAGGGGCACTGAACAGAGGCTATTTCTGAGTAAATATTCGAAAACTGGGTTTGAAAGAAACAGAGTTGAGAGTTGAGATATGTGTGAGGAATACTGCAATCTGATGAGGGACATATTTAGGAAGGAGACTTAAACGTAACTACCATTCCTCGGTTGTTTGGTGCTGAGACTAAGAGGTAATGAGGCGTTCGTTCGTCCCTCCCAAGAAGAGTAGCTAAAACCACCAACTTTGTTTGGCAATTTGTTTATTATTATTATTATTATTATTATTTATTTCTTTTACTTAACCCACGCCGCATGCAGTGATTTTAGTTTGGAAAGCCTTCTAAACCGTCTGCCAAAATGCCATCGCAATGGGTCAAAGCCACGTGACATCGGTGTGGGTAGTTCGTTCGTTACTTACCGGCCAAAGCCAGAGGGGGTAGGTGAAATGATTTATGTGGTACCTAATGCAGAGCAGTGTCGATGACGTATATGTAAATTTTAATATATGACTTATTTGGGCTTTACTTTGTATATTTAATTATTTCATGTGTACTTAACGTGTGTTATGTCAATGTCATACGTGTAGCCCTCCCTTTTCTTTTTTTCCTTCCTTTTCTCTTTTTTTTTTTTTTCTTTTTTCTTTTATTTCACTGTGTTCAATGTGTGGTCTATGAAGTGATTTGACGATGTGTGTTTTTGGTTTCATTCATAGTTTCCTTATTTTTTTTCGTTTCAATTTTATTTCACTCTGTTCAATGTGTTTTGACGATGCGTGTCATTTGTTTCATCTACAGTTACCAAAATAACGAGCTGAAGTAGGAATCACAAAGGGAAATAGAAACGGTAAATATAACAAAAAAATTATAAGGGAAATGAGAAGAAAAAAAAATAAAAAACTTAAGAGGAATGTCAGTGTGAAACCTTTGCGAAATTTAAAAGAAAACTTTTAAAAAATTCCTCGTTCTCAAGAAAGAAAGAAAGTGTGAAAGGTTTGATCTGTTGAAAGTAAATTTTACTAAGAGTTTATAAAAAAGTTTGGAATTGCTATTTAAATTTAAGAAAAGAGTGTTAAGTCACCTATAGATAGGTATGTTTCAAAGAACGCCTTAGGTTTTTATTTTTTTTTTTGTCTAAATGGTTTTTGGTTTTGAAATGAATTTTTTATTTTGAAACTTGAGTTTGATTTTTGAAATCCTTTTTAAAAATGACTCCAGGTTTGTCTACGAACTAGAGATTTGGGTTCGAGAGTTAGTTACTTGTAGAAAATGTATAAAATCACCACCGTACCCTTCTTGATAAATCGGTACCTACATGTCTATCCACGTTATGTTTGTACTCACGAATCTCTGGTTGCTAATTCCACTGTTATATTTAAAAAAAAATTAATTTGTCATCACATTTATAATGAATGATGCATGATACATGTTTTCAAAGTATTTTGAGAATTAAAAGTCTGAAAGGAAGTTTTGGAAAGCAAGATTGATAAAGGAAAAATATTTTGTAATAACTGCTAGGAATTTATACTAAAAGACATGTTTTGTATAATAGCTTTAGTATTTATTAATAAATTAGTTATTCAATTTTAATGAGAATCTGTGTAAGCAATTTTTGAATCGCGTTATTTATTTAATGATTATGCATGTGTGTCTCTTATTTTATATAGTAGATGATTTGGTGTGTAGAGTACAACTTACATACGGAAGATCAGATCATCGGTTTTTATGAAATATAAACTTATAGTTCATAGTTTTAGATGGAATTGGACACACCATCGGTAAGAATATAGTACAAGATTTTGATAGGTCTGTCTTCATTATCGGAAACGATATAGTTCCAACTCCTTGCACTAGTACACTTTGTGTGTATTAAACATGACCATATTGAGGTCATTATTTTTATACTAACTATATAAAATAATTAATACCTCATGATTATTATAAATGCTTATGCACTTAATCCTAATATAATAAATAGATGCGTGCATGTAGTGTTTGTAGTTTTGATTCACGGAAGAGTAAGATTTTTTGTAGGTCAATAAACTTAGCGAGTTGGACAATAACATTACGTGTATGGTGAATATTAATTATTGATGGAATCTACGTCCCGGTATATGGATTGATGATACCCCCTTAAGACAGCTTATAAGTTTTGATTATGTCAAACCCTGCAAGTGAATTATGAATTCGACATATCAAATAAGTTAAGTGGAAGGTCTCAAAAAATTAAATAAGTCTATTAAATTTAATTGTTAGCAATTTAATTTAATAGACGAGTATCTGTAATCTTAACGTGAAGAGATAAATAAGCATTTAATAATATGGAGCTCGAAATATAATTCTTAGTATGACAAAGAGTGCAATTATAATTCATTAGTAGTATAAATTATAATTTACGTATATAGAGATTAATTCTGGTTAGATTAGGAATCCTTATTTGCATAGGAAGTGTTAACTCTACACCTTAACTTTGATGATAATTAAACCTTGTGTTAGTTTACTAATGCATTTAATTAGTGTACAGATTAATAATGATTATAATTTAGACTTAAAACTTGACTTAAAGTCTAATACATATCAAAATGGATGCACAATAATTCCAAGTCTGACCCATACACCAAAACTGAGCAATTGAACCCATTCAAACTTCAAACAAATGATTTGCATTCAAAGAGATTGAATGTACTCAAAAGAAGATTTCATGAAGTGTGCAAAGATTTAATTAAGTTGACTTGAACTCGAAAAGATTGAAGATATTCAAAAAAAGAATTCATCATGATTGCAAAATCTCTATAAAGAATTCAAAAGAAAACTTCATTAGGGCTGTAAAGATTTAATAAAATTGATGTGTATTGAAAGTGCTCAAAAGTAGACTTCATCAAGTTTCTAAAGACTCAATGAAGTTATCTTGAAAAAGAGATCGGCGTCATGTATATAAAGCTCGACATGGATAAAAAGAAGGTTAGCAGCAAATGGAAAGAGTTCAGCAATGAAGAAGAGAAGCTTGACATTAATGAAAAGAAGTTTGGCAGCTCGACAATAAAGAAGATATGATCATCAAAAGAAAATTTCAATCCAAAAGTTAAATTGATGCTATTCTCGACGAACAAATCTTGTTTGAAGAATATCACACCCCAAAGAGAAGATCTCTTGAACATTCTCAAATTATTTGAAGCTAAACTAGACAAGAAAGACATGAATAAAGATTTCTGGGTGAAGTGCCGACACATAGAGACAGTGGACAACTTTTGGAGAATATTGGCTTGATGTGTTGACACATGAAGCCAAGTGTCGACACATGATGACTAACGCTATATTTTTAAACGTTATATTGAACTGGGCGGGCATTAAATGAGCCTTCAACTACCTCCAATAGGTGAAATCAGTTCAAGACCTTATATACAATCCTCCAAATGCATTTATGGACAAGAGATACAACATACACTGATTGATTGAGTTAAAA
>CM065386.1:46040000-46150000 GCA_033060915.1 Euryodendron excelsum | reverse complement strand
CTTGAATTTCATTTAAATCCTTGAACATGTCGACCACTTCTAGACCACTACAACTATTGCATATGAACTTATTTTGACCTGCTAGGACTTTAACTCTTGGTGGGAAACAATATGCACTTGTTATTATTGATGATTACTCTAGATTTACATGGACATTCTTTTTAGCACACAAGGATAAGATAATTGTCTTCTTCACAAAATTTTGTAAAAATGTTCAAAATGAGAAAGGTTTTTTAATCACTTCTATAAGGACCGATCATGGAGGAGAATTTGATTGCAAACCCTTTGAAGCATTTTGTGATGAAAATGGTTTTAACCACAACTTTTCAATCTCTAGAACACCTCAACAAAATGAAGTTGTTAAGAGGAAAAATAGAGTTTTGAAAGAAATGGGTATAACCATGTTTTGTGAAAATGATTTGCCAAAGTATTTTTAGGCTGAAGCTGTCAACACAGCTAGTTATGTTTTAAATATAATCTTATTTAGAAATTTTTTGAACAAAACCCCTTGAGAGCTTTAGAAATATAAGAAACTAAATGTCTCATACTTCAGAGTTTTTGGATGCAAATGCTTTGTGTTGAATAACAATAAAGACAACATTGGCAAGTTTGATGCAAAATCCAACGAGGACATATCTCTTGGATATTTAACACATAACAAAGTTTCTACAGTCTTTAATAAGAGGACTTTAGTGGTTGAAGAATCAGTCCATGTCACTTTTGATGAACATAACTCTCTTTCAAGAAATGTTATAAGTGATGATGTAGATGAGGTAGAGCAGAACATAGAAAGACTAGATATTTAACCAAGCTCAAACGAAGAACCACAAAAGGAGAAAGAAGTGCAAGAAGCCTCAATAAGTTAACAAGAGATCAATAAAGGTATACCTAAGAAATGGAAGTTTGTGCATAACCATCCTACAGATCAAATCCTAGATGATCCTTCACAAGGGGTTAGAACTAGATTTTCTCTTAGAAATTTATATAATCATCTTGCATTTTTATAACAAATTGAACCTAAGTGTTCTAATGATGCTGAAAATGATGAGTTTTGGATTAACGCTATGCAAGAGGAATTGAATCAATTTGAAAGGAATGAGGTATGACACCTTGTTCCTAGGTCTAATGATCATCCAGTCATTGGAACTAGATGGATTTTTAGAAATAAAATGGATGAATCTGGAGTTGTAGTGAGGAACAAGGCAAGACTGGTTGCTCAAGGATATAGCCAAGAAGAAAGCATTAATTTGGATGAAACATATGCTCTGGTAGTTTGATTAGAGGCCATTAGGTTGTTACTTGCATTCTTATGTTTTAAGGATTTTAAACTTTATCAAATAGACATTAAAAGTGCATTTCTAAATGGTTTTATTACCGAAGAGGTATACGTTGGGCAACCCCCCGGATTTCAAGATCCAAAATTTCCTAAGCATGTTTTCAAATTAACAAAAGTATTATATGATTTGAAGCAAGTCCCCTGGGCTTGGTATAAAAGATTGAGCAAGTTTTTTTATTGAAAAAGGATTTTTTAGAGGAAAAATAAACACCACTCTTTTTATCAAAATAAAAAACAATGATATGCTTTTAGTACAAATATATGTAGATGATATCATATTCAGTTCTACTAATGAGTCGCTTTGCAAGAAATTTGCTAAGTGTATGTAAGGAGAATTCAAAATGAGTATTATAGGCGAACTTAACTACTTCCTCGGTCTTCAAATCAAGCAATTAAAGGAAGGAATCTTTATCAACCAAGCCAAGTACATCAAGGACTTGATCAAGAAATTTGGCGTGGAAGATGCAAAACCCATAAGTACTCCAATGAGTACTACAACAAAATTGGACAGCGATAAGAAAGGTAAATCAGTAGACACTAAGCTTTATAGAAACATGATAGGCTTTTTATTAGATCTAACTGCTAGTAGGCTAGATATAAAGTTCAGTGTTTGCTTATATGCTCGATTTCAATCAAATCTTAAAGAATCTCATATGATTGCTATGAAAAGAATCTTTCATTGTCTCAAGCACACACCTAACCTTGGATTATGGTTTCCAAAAGCTACATGCTTTAATTTGATTACTTACACTGATGCTGACTATGCAGGGAGTAGAGTTGATAAGAAGGGCACAAGTGGCTCTTGCCAACTCTGAGGCAACATGATTGTGTCTTGGTGTAGTAAGAAATAAAATTCGGTTGCTCTTTCCACAGCTGAGGCTGAATATGTAGTAGCTGGTAGTTGTTGTGCTTAAGTGTTGTAGATTAAACAATAGTTAGAAGATTACGGTATCTTATTTGATCATGTTCCTATTAGATGTGACAATACTAGTGCTATAAACTTGACTAAGAACCCCATTAAACACTTTCCCATAAAACACATTGAAATTAGATATCATTTCATACAAGATCATGTGCAAAAGGGTGATATTGAACTTGATTTTGTAAGTACAAACATGCAATTGACTGATATTTTTACAAAACCATTAACTGAAAATAGATTTTGTATGATAAGACAAGAATTGGGAATGAGTGATCCTATGTCTTGAATTTTTGTTAAAATTGTGTAATCTTCATGTTATTTATGTTTTAGATCTGAACAAATGTGTTGATTGATTATATTAGTTGCATTTCTAGTTCTTAAAATTCGTTGCATGCTCATAATAGAACATACTCTCTCTCCCAATTGAAAAGCCATCTCCTGAATTCACATACACTCAATATAAGCTAGTCTGGTTACATGTGTCGACACATCATGACAGTGGACTCATAATGATTTGTTGACACACATGTGTCGACACATTAAGTTCATGTGTCGACACATGAGTCGGGCTTATATATTTTAAAGAAGCCCATTTTTACGCACATTTGAACTTTCCCTCCCTTTCTTTATTTCGCTCCCATGTTCGCACCAAACCAACCGTCCATCTCAATCTCTCTTCTAAACAACTTATAAACCCTAAATCGATTTGTTCCCATCCTCTCACAACCTTCATTGATTCCACCATGGCACCGAAAAATCCTAAACCGAAAAAAAGCTTAAAAGCCCTAGTTGTATTTACAACCCATATACCGAAAGGGGATTTAAGCAAGGATAAAGGGAAGAAGAAGAGAAGCAAGAAGGGAGAATCGGAGCCTTTTACCATCCTAAAATAAAATGAGTTGTATTTTAGTGAAGACAAGGGCCAAGAGAGGTACAATTCCAGTTTCTCACTTAGAAAAGTCTTGAACGGTAGATGGGTGGATTATAGTTCCTTTGATCATTACGAATTTGAGTTGAGTACAAAATTGGCAAATTTGGGATGAAAATCTATGACTAAATTAAGGGATGATGTTTACCCTGACTTAATTGCCCATTTTTATGCCAAAACCGAAAGAGACTATGGAAAAGTATCCATTGTAAGTTATGTTAAGGGTTTTAGTTTTACTTTAGATAGAGCTGTGATTAGGCACATTCTTGGAATCAAATTTGGTGGAGAGGTTTATAGAGATAATATTCCTAAAAAAGATCAACTGAAAGTTCTTTATGGGAGGGAAGTGGATGAGTGTTTATAACCCCTTGCCACTGATTTGCCTCTTGAATTGAGAATGGTTCATCACTTTGCCTGCACTATTTTCACCCCAAAAACTGGAAAGTATGAGTATGTTTCTGAAAATGAATTATTTTTTTTGTGGGCATATCTGATTGACTTTAGAATTGATTTGCCTTTGTTTATTTTGGATCATATGTACAAGGCTACTATTTTCAGAATCAGTCTGCCTTATGGTATTGTCCTAACAAAAGTTTTCAGGCATTTTAATATTGATTTGAGCAATGAGAAAAAGAGGACCCCCAAGACCATCAGTAATAAATACAATGAAAAGACTCTCAAGAGAATGGGGTACACTATGAAAAACAACAAATGGACTCCCAAGAAATCTGGTGGTGACATTACCTCAAAGGAAAATGCTCCATTTGGGAGTAGTTCCAGGTAAAGGAGTACCAAAAGGAGTTTAAATCCATAATTTGAAGAAAGTGTAGGAGACTTGAGTATGTTTATGGCTCAAGTGATGGAATCATTGAAAAAATTGAGCAAAAGGCAGACATTGCTACCACAAGAATGTTTTTTGTGGAAAGAAAGGCAAACAAATTGAAAAGGGAAGTATAAATGTTGAGAAATGGAAAAGGAAAAATTATAGAAGAAGAAGAAAATGAGGAAGAAGAGGAAGAAGAAGTGGAAGAAGAAAAGGAAGAAGAAGTGGAAGAAGAAAACGAAGGAGAAGAAGAAGGCGACAAAGAAGGAGAAAAAAAAGAACAAGAGGATGAAGTAGAGGAAGAGACTGAGAAAGAAAGAAATGATGGGGAGGAAGAGACATAAGAAGCTGAAGAAGGAGAAAACGAACAAGGGATTGCAGTAGAGGAGCAAGATCAAGAAGAAGAAGACTCCTCAGCCACAGAATCTGATGCCCCCCTTCTGTTTCTGGTCACAAGTATGGGTTAAGGGATAGACCTGGCAAAAAGTTCTCTAACACCCCTGATGACCCCCTTATTCTAACCCCCTCCCCACCAGCCTCTCCTCACTAGACTCTCCTATCTTTGTTCTACCTTTCTTTATCTCTCTCCATCTCACTCTTTCACTTTCACCTTTATTTTGCATTTGCATGCTATGTTAAAGGATGGGATGTCATCCTTAAGACATAATTACTTTGTAAACATTTTGTGGATGTCAATTGTCTAATCCTCTGTAATACTTTTGTGAATGAAATATGACCAGATAAATTTTTTTTTTTGCTTGAAGTCTTGATGGTTGATGCTCTAATGGTTGAATGCTTTGTTTGCTACCCTATTTATACAAATTATCTTATTATAAGATTTTTTGCTATTGTACTTGTCTTTGTTATAAATTTTTTTTCTCTTTTTGATGAATTGACAAAAAGAAGGAGAAGAATAGTGAATGAATGGATGGCAATAACAGGAAAAGAATGGACATGATGAATGATTGAATGATGCATGATTGTTGATTAATGACATGAATGATGAATGTTGATTGTTGTTGAATAATGAATAATTGATGAATGATTAAAATAATAAAAGTTGCATGATATAATATATAAAATCTTATAAAGCATGTTCTTAGGAGAGTAACATGATAAATGAATTATTTCCTTCAACTTGTTTTGGAATTGACTGACAAAAACTCTTTTTGAAAATTGAGATATGTTTTTGCCAATCAAACAAAAGAAAAGATATTTTTTCTTAGAAGCATTGTTTGCAAAATAAAGGGGGAGCTTTCTCTGGTAAGAAATTTGATTCTATCTATTTCATTTTATCTTATATCGATTGTTTTTACAAAGATTTTGTCATCATAAAAAAGGGGTAGATTGTTGACTCTACGTCTTGATTTTGATGATAACTAAAACTTGTGTTAGTTTACTAATACATTTAATTAGCGTGCAGATTAATGAAGATTATAATTTAGATTTAACGGTTGACTTAAAGTCTAATACATATCAAAATGGATGCACAACAATTCCAAGTTTGAGTTGTAAGCACCCCATTTTTGACCGCTCGGCAGCTTACACTCCGTCCAGACTTGTGTTTAAGTCATTGTGGGCATATTCCAATCGAAACCGACTCTCTAAGTCTAAATCCCGTCTGTCCATCGTTTCGCAGGCCCGCCAGGCTCAAATAGAGGCAAAATAACTAAAATACCCTTAGAGGCGTTGTTCTCTCCAATTCCAATTCCAACCCCTCTCTCGAGACAGTTTATTCCTCGAGACGGTTCCAAATCAGGCACGTCTTTTCGAAGACGATAAGTCCCCTTTCCAACCCCTATCTCGAGACAGTTTATTCCTCGAGACGGTTCTAAATCAGGCACGTCTTTTCAGAGACGGTAAGTCCCCTTTCCAATCCCTCTCTCTCGATAGTTTATTCCTCGAGACGGTTCCAAATCAGGCACGTCTTTTCGAAGATGATAAGTCCCCTTTCCAATCCCTCTCTCGAGACAGTTTATTCCTCGAGACGGTTCCAAATCAGGCACGTCTTTTCGGAGATGGTAAGTCCCCTTTCCAATCCTTCTCTCGAGACAGTTTATTCCTCAAGATGGTCCTAAATCAGGCACATCTTTTCGGAGACGATAAGACCCCTTTCCAATCCCACTCTCGAGATAGTTTATTCCTCGAGACGGTTTGAGTAACGGAAATACTCGTAAACAGGTCGACATAGGGAATTGCCAACAAACCCCTGTGTCACGACGACCGCCGTCAGAGTGGCGGAAACACTCAAAACCCAAGTCAACACCAGTACCTGCTAGCCCACTTCGGTGAAAAATAACCAAACTGCCCCTTGGGCCTTTTCCGAGACTTTTCGGTCAAGATGACCATTTTGCCCCTAGGCATTCGAACGTCCTGGGAACCACACCGGCTCTGGGTATCAAACCGGTAACCTTCTGAGATTACTTCTTATAGTATTCTCAACCTTCCTCTACCTTTCCGGATCATTCCGAGTTAGTTCCGGCCAACCCGGTGCAAAATGACCGTTTTGCCCCTGGTGGGCCGGTCACTTTTTTCGACCACACCGGCTCTGGGTATCAAATCGGTAACTTCCCGAGAATGATTTTTATAGTGTTCTCAACCTCCCTTTACCTTTCTGGATCATTATGAGTCAGTTCCGGCAAACCCGGTACAAAATGACCATTTTGCCCCTGGTGGGCCGGTCACCTTTTCCGACCACATCGGCTTTGGGAATCAAACCGGCAACCTCTGGGAACATTCTGAATAATGTTTCCAAATCTCGAGTCTTCTTCCGGGATAGTCCGTGTTCATCCCGGCAGCTTTCCAACCCGATCGACCATTTTGCCCCTAACGGCCCGGTCAACCCTTCCGACACATCTTGTCCTCATTTTTCAAGTCAAATACCTCCGGGACACTATTCTAAGTGTTCCTGCTCTTTTCCAGCCTTCCAGGTTATCCCCGGTCTTCCAAAATCCTTCCCGGGCTTTCCGGAGTCACTCCTAGTGAAGCCAGGCTAAAAATTGCATGGTAGTCACTAGTACAGGCGCCCAAATCTAGTCAAAGATACATTGCTTGCTGACCTTAAACATTTCCTAAATGACTGGCACCACTAGTAGTGGCGCCAAGCCAAAAAATGGCCCAGCGCCACTCCTAGTGGCGCCAGTGGAAAGTTTGGCCTGGTGCCACTGCAACAGGCGCCAGTGTTGTCCAACCTCTATAAATACAGAGTCTCTTCCAACGTGAAAGAGGTCCGCAAACTCAGTCTAAAAATCATATAATTCGATATACAGAGCTCGTGCACTTTCTAAACCCTAGCTTCCTTAGGTTTTCCAAACCCTAGCCACCATACACTAAACCCTAGCCTCCTTTACATTCATACACACCCCTACAGTTATACACTAGCCTCCAACCTTCCTCTGAAGACTTGAAGAGCTGCAATCTAAAGTTTGAAGACAACTTTTTAAGATTAAAGACGAAGATCAAGACGAAGACCGAAGACAAGCAAGGTGCGCAAAATAAACAAGACATACAGTAGGCTTTCTCTTTAAGTTTCTGCCCTCCCCCTCTCTCTTCTCTCTCCTAACCCACTAGGGTTTTCTCTATTTTAATCCCCCATCTCTTTCCCCCCCTTTCTTTGCATGCTTGAAACAAGGGGACTCCCGGTCCATTTGTAGGATTAGACTATCGGAGGGTCACTGTGTCAGGGGCTTTCTTTTAGGCTAACCGGAGACCATGTGGGTCCAACCCCCCTGATTATATGGTGAAGCCTTAACCTTGTATGTTCACGACCCCAAAATTACATTGCGCATATCATGATCATGCATATTTCAAAAATTGTTTTCAAAATCGTTTTCAAACTTGGTTTCAAAATTGCATCAAAATCTTTTTTTCAAAACATGTTTTCAAAATCACAATCCTAGGGTGATTCTAGCTTTTCCATGGCTAGGGTTGCTTTAGGAAAGTGTTACATTCAAAGTGACCAATATGGTCCATATTTTCAAAACTCCTTGTTTTCCAAAACCACTTTCTTAAAGTGGTTCTAGCCTTCTTATGGCTAGAATCACTTTAGGAAAGTGATGTTTTTATACCTTCTAAAAACTCTCTTTTCAAATCCCCCTTCCTAAAAATCTCTTTTCCAACATGCTTTCCAAAGCTCCTCTTTCCAAAATTGTTTTCTAAAAACTCTTTTCAAAACTTTCCTTTTTCAACTCCCTTTCCAAAACGCTCTCTTTAAAGTCCATTTTCCAAAAGCATTCCCTAGGTCTCTTTCCTAGAAAACTCTCTTTGAAAATCTTTCCAAAAACTCTCTTTCCAAAAACTCTCTTCTAGAAACTCCCCACTACGATTTTCTCTTCTAAAATCTTCATTTCCAAAAACACACTTTCCAAAAACTCTTTCCTTAGAACCCAAGTCAAGCCCTAGAACTAATCATTAGGAAACCCTAATTTTCTTCCCAAAAACATGGTTTTCAACTTTGCCCCAAACCTAGGTTTTCAAAACCTCTTGTTTTATACATCAAAACTATATTTCCAAAACCTATTTTCAACGTTGAAACTATAGTTTTCCAAATCTTGGGTTTCTAAAAACATCCCTTTCCAAATCCTTGTCAAATGAAATCTTCCCTTTAGGAAACCAAATCGAATCTTCCCGTTTAGGAAACTAGATCCTATCCTCCGTTTTTGGAAACAAAATCAAATCTTCTCTTTTAGAAACAAAATCCAATCCCTTCCTAATCCAAATATTTCCTAATTCCCCTCTTTCCTAATTTCCTACCTTCCTAAATCATAAGTTTCCTAAAGCTTTCAAATCTTTCCTTAAACATTAAGCTTCCAAATCTCTCCTAATTCAACCCTTTCCTAACTCTACCTCTTTTTCAAATCTTAACTCTCCAAACCTAGGTTTTCCAATCTTTCCTAAACTCAAACCGTTCCTAATCTCAAGATCTTCTAAAACTCTAAAACTTTCTAAATCCTAAACTTTATAAATTTCAAATCCTTTCAAATTTGAAGTTTTCTAAATTCAAAACTTTCTTAAGTAAATTCTTCTAAACTTCCCAAATCTTTCCAAGTCTTAAACTTTCTAAATTTCAAACCTTTCCAAATTTCAAAACTTTCTAACCTCAAAACTTTCCTATTTTCAAAACTTTCTTGTTTTCTAAACATTCCAATTTTCAAAACTTCCCTATTTCAAAACTTTCCTAATTCGGGAACTTTCCTAATTTGAAAACCTTTCCTATTTCGAAAACTTTCCAAATTCAAAACTTTCTTAATCCAAAACTTTCCTAAGTTGAACCTTTTCTAATTCCAAAACTTTCCTAAAATGACACTTTCCTAATTCGAAACTTTCCTAATCCGAATATTTCCTAAATTCCAACTTCCCTAATTTTCCAAATCCAACATTCAAATCCAATATTTCTTCATCTCAAGTTCAAATCTTATCTTCTTAAGTTTAGGTTTTCTAAAACCAAGCTTTCCAAAATCAAATCCTTTCAAATTTTCCAATTCAATCTGTTTCTTCCAAATCAATCCCTTTTCAATTGGACTCCGGTCCGAACTACGACTGACCTGATTCCTCCAAAAGGATACATAGGCAACCCTCATGGGTGCGGTCACAACATTTTTCAAATTTCTATTTCCACAACTTCTTTCAAATTTCAAAATTCTCCACATTTTCCAAATCTCAAATTCCATAATCTTTTCAAATCTCCAATCAATTTTCAAATTTCCAATTTCAAATTTCTATTTCCCAAATCTCTCTATTTTCATTTTCCAAAACCTTCCTTCCAAATTCAAACTTCTATCTCTTTCTTTTCAAATCAAATCAAATCAAATCAAATTCTTCTTTTCAAATCTATTTCTAAATCAATTCTCTTCTATTGCACTTGCATATTGTGCATCATGTTAGTTTCTTTTCAAACATTATTTTTCAAAGTGGATAGGATTGAACAATAGTTAGTTAAAAACTCTCATAGGTGAATCTAGGGTAGATCGACATGTAGGTACCGAAAGGGTGGGGTAGAGTGATGACTTAGTGCGTCTTCCCTACACGTAACCAACCTCCAAACCTAGGATCACTGATTTCAAAGACCAAAAACGGAGTTATTTTTCTAAAAAGTGCTAAATGTTTTCCAAAGGTTGCCAAATAACCTGTTTTCCTAAAAATTCTCTCTTGAGGTGGTATTTTCAAATTTTTTTTTTCAAAAACCCTAAGTGTAGTCTTCAGATTATTCTTAGTTTTTAGGTGACCAAACTCACCTTAATCAAGTTAGGTGGCGACTCTAAATCTTTTCTAAAAGCCCTTTATTCAAACTAATTTTCAATTCAAACCTAGTCGCACTCATTCTTCTAGGAGGGTGAGTTCTAACGAGAGAGTACAACATTTTTCCCGCTTGTGTGAGTATTCCTCGAGTGCGAAAAATTTGGGCGCAACATGAGCCATACACCAAAACTGAGCAATTGCACCCATTCAAACATCAAACAAATGATTTGCATTCGAAGAGATTAAAGGTGCTCGAAAGAATATTTTATTAAGTGTGCAAAGACTTAATGAAGTTGACTTGAATTCGAAAAGATTGAAGGTGTTCAAAAAGAGAATTCATTATGATTGCAAAGTCTCTATAAAGAATTCAAAAGAAGATTTCATCAAGGCTGTAAAGATTCAATAAAGTGGATGTCTATTGAAAGTGCTCAAAAGTAGACTTCATCAAAATTCTAAAGACTCAATGAAGTTATCCTGAAAAAGAGATCGGCATTATGTCTATGAAGCTCGACATGGATAGAAAGAAGGTTAGCAGCAAATGGAAAGAGCTCGGCAATGAAGAAGAGAAGCTTGGCATTAATGAAAATAAGTTTGGCAGTTCGGCAATAAAGTAGATATGTTCATCAAAAGGAAATTTCAATCCAAAATTTGAATTGATGCTATTCTCGACCATTAAATCTTGTTTGAATAACATCATACCCCAAATAGAAGATCTCTCGAACATTCCCAGATTATTTGAAGCTAAACTAGATAAGAAAGACATGAATGAAGATTTCTGAGTGATGTGTCGACACATGGAATTGAAGTGTCGACACGTGGAGACAATGGACAACTTCTGGAGAATGTAGGCTTGATGTGTCAACACATGAAGCCAAGTGTTGACACATGGGGACTAACGACTATATTTTTAAACGTTATATTGAAGTGGGTGCGCATTAAATGAGCCTTCAACTACCTCCAACGGGTGAAATCAGTTCAGGGCCTTATATACAAGCCTCCAAATGCATTTATGGATAAGAGATACAACGTGCACTGATTGATTGAGCTGAATTTTCTGAAAATTCTCTTTGTCTTCAAGTTGGCATTTAGCGAGCCATTCAATTCCCATCTACTCTTCAAAGAGAGTTTATATTTTATTTGTATATCTTTCATATACTTGTAAGTGAGAGTTAGAGTGTTCTCTTATAAAAGAAAAACACTTGTAAGTTGAAGTGAATCTTGGACAAAACCACTTGGTGGCTGGAAGAACTTGGGAAGAAGTTCTTGTGTAAAGTGAGCTGAGCACTTTAGAAATCAGCATTTATTTTGTAATTGGAGATTGCATAGTGAAAGAAAATTTCAAGGGGATCTTGGGGTGAGGACGTAGACCACAAGTTGTGGTTGAATCTCGGTAATTCTTGGTGTGCTTTCTTGTGCCCTATTTTCATTTCATTGTTGCTTACATTGCATTGCATATACATTGAATTACTGTTCCATTGATTAGATCAATTTTAATTAATCTTAATTGCTTTAATTTTTGAAGAACCCAATTCACCTCCCCCTCTTGGGTTGCCTTGTGGGCTAACAGGAAGCCCTAGTTATACTATTCCTATGGTCTCTACTATAACCTCTATATATACGCACTCTAAGAGTAATAAGGGTTACACTTACTCATAATTGAGAGACACACATTTTTGTGGGGAAGAGAAACCCTAGCAGCTATGAGCCCACTTTATCTAGAGTAAGGCGTATACCAAGAATACAACAGAAGTCCAAAGGTTGAATTCGAGTAATTGATTTGTGTCTGTCACTGTTGCTTGCTGTTTGAGATCAAAGCAGAAGAACTTCGAAGTTTATACTTGCTGCTATTCAGGATCAAACCAGAGAGTTCTTGAAGGTATGATTCTAATCACGTAGATTAGTCTTTGGTAATCAGATCAGTTTTTTTAGGTGTTATATGTATACACTATAGCTGGGTCATGGGAAATTCAGTTGTCCCTAACAATAGTTGAGTTACAAAAGAGCTTTTAGAAAATGTTCATTTAAAGGACATGGTGACTGCACCTAGATCTTCTAAATTGCCCACATATCTCATTTTGCCAGAATCAGTTCAATCGCAGTTTGTGCCAGTGCATGAAGACGAAAAGAATTGGACATGGAGATTTTGAACTGGATTGTCAATTTTTGGACAATAAACTTGAAAAGGTTTTGGTTTGAAATAAAAAGAGCTAGGGAGAAGATCGAAATAGATTCGAAAGGGTTTTGACATGAAAATGGGTATGTTGCGGAGGTGCTCAGAATGGATTTGAAAGAATTTTGACTTGAAAATAAGTGAACTACTAATAAGCTCAAAGTGAGTTTTGACATAGAAATAAGTGAACTACGGATGAGCTTGGAGAAAGTTTTGATTTGAAAATAGGTGAACTACGAAGGAGCACAGATAGAACAACAAAAGAGCTCGGGGAGATTCTTAGTTTGGAAATGATGAGCTATGGAGGAGCTCAAGGAGAGTTTTTGACTTGAAAATAAAACGATATAGATGAGCTTGAAGACAGTTTTAACTTTAAAAAAGACGATCTACGGAGAAGCTCAACATGTATTTGACTTGAAAAGGGGTGAGATATAGAGGAGCTCAGAGTGTACTTGAAAGAGTTTTGACTTGAAAATGAAAGAGCTATAGATGAGCTCGAAAGGATTTGAAAAAGTTTTGACTTTAAAATGGGTGAGTTATAGAGGAGCCGAGAGAGAGTTTTAACTTAAAGATAGTGAACACGGAGGAGCTAGCAAAGAGTTTGAAAGAATTTGGAAATGGTTGTTTTGTCATATATTTTTTAAATTGTAGGGATTTGAGGAGAAAACTGATTTGGGAATTTAAAATGGGTTTGAACCTTTGGAACTTGGCTAAAACGGAATGTTTTTAAAGGGTGTTTATACTCTTTGTAGAAAGTTTTGAAAAGCATTTTCAAAGCTAGATTTCAAGAATTTTTACAATGCTTCATTCCCTATTCGGTTTCACCTATCACATCCCCTCTGTCCCCATTGGATTAGCATCGATAGGCAAAAATTTTGTTTTAAGAAAAGTTCATCATGCCGTCCATCTTGCTATCTGCCGCCTCTGGTTTCTAAGCCAGCTCCATTTTAGATAGTCAACGCTAAGCTTTTTGAAGTTCTCATTACCCTTGGTTTTTCCTTACGGTTAGCCCTTGGACAAAGCCAACTTAGTGCCAAAATAAAAAATCTTAGATGATAATGAGTTACTTTTTGAAAAGTGTTGCTCAACCCCTGGCTCTACTCCCGATTAACCCCCTAGTGTTGTCAGTTTCACCACGAGATAATGAAACTAAGGGTTTTAAAAAATGTGATGAGTTTGTATGAAGTATAAAGAGGGTTTGTTATCTTGTTAAACCAAATGAAATCATGCCATGAAAATTTTTGAAAATGATTTTTATAACTTTAAAATGACAGTAAAAATGGTTTTGGAAGCTTGATTTGAAAATTGGAAATGGAAATTTTGGAATATATTTGAAACGTGCCTTCAAGAGGGTTTTGAAAACTTGGTTTGAAGTTTTGAAATGGAGATTTGGAAAAGGATGATAAAAATTTCTTTGGAGTTGAACTACAGAAGGTTAGAGATCTTGAGAATAGGGTTTGAAAACTTTAGATGAATATTGCACCTCGGTTTTCACTCGAGTCTTACTCTTCGCATCACATTTTTGCTAGAACTATAAGCACTCCATTTTTGCTCACTCGACAATCTCCGGCCTGACTGGACTCACATTTAAGCATCACATCACATTCCAGCCCAGACTAGCTTTCTAGACTCTAGTCCAGTCAACCGGTCGTTTTTCGGGCCCGTCGAGCCCACTTGAAGCCAAATGACCAAAATGCCTTTGAGGCATCATCCAGTCCAATTCAATTCAACACGTTCACCAAGAAGGTACAGAATTCCTCAGAATGATAAGTCCCTATCAGCACATCTCCAAGAGGATATAAAGTCCTCGAGATGGAAAGTCAATTTCAAATTAGATCGGTCAACACCAATGCCTACTAGCCCCTTTTGGTGAAAAATGACCATATCGCCCCTAGTGGGCCCTACCCATCACGCTTGAGAAAGTACCTAAGTCTTCAGAGTGGTAAGTTCACCCCTTCCAAGACTATCCTCAGATAACTTGGCATACTCAGAATGCTATTCAAACCAATTCCGAACCAATTTCGATGACTCCCGGTCAAAATGATCAGGGCGCCCTCGTCAACCACACCAACTCTAGGTATCAAATTGATAAACCCCGGGGCACTGCTATGAGTATCCACAATCTTCAAATGCCATCTTGGTCCACTCTGGTAAATCCCAGTTCAAACGACCGTTGTGCCCTTAGTGAGTTGGTCATCATTTTCAACCACATCAGATTTGGGTATCAAATCGGTAAACCTCTAGGACACTCCTAATAGTGTTCCTGACCTTCAAAGGCCATTTCAGATAGCTCCAGACCAATTTCTTTATTTTTTGGTTCAAATGACCATTTTGCTCCTAGCGTGCCCGGTTATCCTTTTCAACCATACCGGCTTTGCTTATCAAACCGACAACTCTTAGGACACTCCCTAATGTCCCGATCTCTTTTCTAACCAGGCCTTGTAGCATGATAGCTTTCCAAATTGAATTAAAGCCACTTGTAGTAGAGCGAAGCCAAAAAAATGGCTTAGAGCCACTCTAAGTAACACCCATATCTTTGCCTTGTAGCCCAAGGTCGAATCAAATCCGTGGAGATCACTTCCATGCAGGGTTGTCGCCACTACTAGTGGTGCCAGGCCAAAATTTGGTATTCTAAGTCCAGAAAATGCACCCCCAGTGTATTCCAAGTCCATAAAAATTGTAAAAAAGCTCTGCCAAACTTTTTGTAGCCCCCCAAATTCCTCAAAACCCTAATCTCTCTAAGGGTTTGAGCCTCCCTAGCCCTATACACTCAAACCCTAGCCTATACACCTCTAACCCTAGCCTCCAAGCTCTATTGAAGGTCACTTCCAGCCCCCTTCAGAGCTCTTGAAGCTCTCTCAAGACCAAGATGAAGTCTACATAGAAGCTTGAAGAAGATTTGAAGACAAGGTATGGTTCCTATTTACATATTGTAATCCCCCACTTCTTCTCTTTTCCCTCCTAGTCCACTTGGACTATTCTATATTTTAATCCCCATCTTCTACCTCCTCTTCTTGCATGCTTGAAATAAGAGGACCTTGGGTCCATACCTAAGGAAAGCCTTAGGGAGGTCACTGGTTGAGGATCTTCCTATAGTCTTCCTTGCGATGGTGTGGTCTCGAGCCCTCTTGGTTATATAGTGAAACCTTAAACCTTGTATATTCCCAGCCCTTGCATTGATATGATTTTCATGTTCATGCATTGTTTGCAATTTTCTTATATTCGAGCTAATAATCCTAGGGTGATTCTAACGTCTTTGTGGTTAGGGTTTTCCTAGGAAAATGACATATTCAAAGTGGCCAACAAGGTCCATATTAGGCTTCAAAACCCGAGCTTGTTTTCAAACTCACCATCTTGGGGGTGATCTTAACCTTTTTATGGTTACGGCTTTCCCAAGAGAAGTGGCATATTCAAGGAGACTCTCAAAGTCCATATTAGGGTTTCAAACCCTAAAACACCTCTTTCAAAACCTAGTTTTTTAAGCCTCTTTAAATTTTATGTTCGAAAGGTTTCCAAGACTTTGTCCAAGGTTGTTTTCTTGAAGCCTAAAAATTCATATCTTAGGAAGTCCTAGCTTTGTCCCCTAACCTTCAATCCTTGTTCCATTATGTTTTTAAAAATTGCATAACTCTTTTGAGTTGTTTTAAAAAATGTGTCACATCAAATCACAAATTTCCTTACATGAAAATCACAATATCTTTCACATGAAATCATAAGATTTTCAAATCTAATCTTACCATTTTCAATTTCAAATCAAATCAAATCTTTCCATTTTGAAAACAAAATCAAATCTTTCTAATTTGGAAACAAAATCAAAGCTTCCATTTTTGGAAAGAAAATCAAATCTTGCATTTTTTTGAAATGAAATGAAATCCTTTCATTTTGGAAATGAAATTGAATATTTCCTTTTTAACTTCAAATCAAATCTAAAAAGAAATTAGCATAAAATCATAGATTTGCAAAGTTATCATTTCAAGTGCATGCACGTAGTCTCCTTCATAAACCATCTCCAAACCATTAGGGTCAAACCCTAACCCTAGTCCAATTTCTAAAACCTTAGGTCAACCTAAACCTTAGGTCATCCAACTCAACCCTAAGTGACCTAAACCCTAGTTGGTCCAAACCTAGGTTAACCTAATCCTAGTCGGCCTACCCTAGGTTAACCTAACCCTAGTTAGGTAATCTTAGTTCATCCACCCTTAGGTTAACCTAACTTTAGCTTGCCCATCCTAGGTTACCTTAACCCTAGTTTACCCAGCCAAGGTTAGATAGTTTCAAGATTCAAACTCTAAACCTCTTTTCAAACCATCCTTTGAACTCAAACGATTTTTTCAAAATATATTTTCAAAAGCCTCTCACTCCTTTGAGTTTCCAAGACACTAATCCAAAAGTCTTCTCAAAACACTCATCTACTCCACTCAAAGAGGTTTTCAAAAGCTCCCTCAAACTTGTCTCAATTCAAAATGGCTAGACACTTACTATTTTCAAAACTATTTTTTTAAAAAACCTTTTTGAAAGCTCACAACCCTAAGGTGATTCTAACCCTCTTCATGGTTAGGGTTGCCCGAGGAAAGTGATACACTAAGTGAAACCTATAAGATTCATGTTAGGGTTCCAAACCCTAATTTTTTTTAAATATAACGCTCTTGAAGCAATCCTAAGCTTTCTATGGTTAGAGTTGTCTAAGATTAAGTGAGATATGCAAACACGGATTCCATGACCTTAAAGTCGAAAACCCTGAGGGAAGTGTCTAGCCCTTTTTCTAAAAATATTTTTCAAAAATCATAGCCTTAAAGGAGTTTGGATCTCAATTAACTAATCTTTTAAAGGAAATGAAACATCAACATACATTTCTTAAGGTGTTCAAAAATTGTTTAAAAAAAAAAGAAGACATTTTCAAGACAAGTTCATAAGAGCTTTTATAAGTCCAAATCCCACATCCAAAAACTCTCTAAAGTCCTATTTCAAAGGCGCTTTAAAAAACTCTTAAGTTCTCTCTTTCAAAGCAAAACCCTAATGAGTCTTCAAAACTTTTCAAAGGCCTCAATGTGCTTATTTTCAATCAGACCCTGAGTCCGAACTACAATTGATCTAATTCAAGTCAAGCGAGATACGTAACCAATCTTCATGGGTGCAGTCCTAACCCCTTTTCAAACTCAAATGCCCCTCTTCAAAATCCAACCCCAAGTTTCTTTCAAACTTTCTTCAAATTGCATCATATATTCATACATCTAAAAAAGTGATGACAAACCCCTTGTCAAAACTTTTTCAAGTGGATATAAGTGGACATTTAGGAATAGGAGGTTCGAGTGAATATAGAGTGAATAGACATGTAAGTACCACAAGGGCAGGGTAGGGTGATGATCTTAGGATATCTTTCCTACACGTGACCAACTCTCGAACCATAGATTTTTGTTTCAGAGACCAAAACTGGAGTCACATTTTCAAAATGGCTTTAAACATTTTAAAAGGTTACCAAACAACCATATTTTCCAAAACACCTCGTAAGAGGACATTTTCAAACTATTTTAAAAAAACCTAACTTTGATATTTGAATTATACTTAGTTTTAGGTGACCTAACACACCATTAACCATGTCAGGTGGTGACTCCAAATTTTTTTCAAAAAAGCCCTTAACCAAATCAATTTCAAGTTTAAACCCATTGCACTTGTCCTCTTAGGAGGGGGAGTTTTAACAAAATGAGTATCGGGTTTTGTTCAGATCAAGACTTAGACCAAACTGGGGCACGACAATTGGTGACTCCACTGGGAATACTTAGAGGGTTAGGCTATTATCATGACTCTTCACCCTTCACTCACCCAAAATCTCAGGTTTCTTTGTCCAGTTTTGTCCACTTTTTTGAAATTTTCCAAAATATTTTCAAAAATGTCATTGTATGCACCCAATTTTTACCTGCTATGGACACATTCAAACTAATATGGACATATTCAAGTCTAAACCAGTTTTCCAGACTCAATCTAGGCCTAATAGAGGCAAAATGACTAGAATACCCTTAGGGTATTACTCAGTGCAATTCCAGTTGACACATCTTCTTAAAGATGGTAAGTCTTTATTTCAACTTCAACTTCAATTCCCGTTCTAATTCCAATCCAGACCAATCAAACTTAATCCGGCATGTCTTTCAAAAAAATTAATTCCTCATACGGTAAGTCCATTTAGTCTATGCTTATTAAGAAAACTTATCAGAAAGATAAGTCCTTTCAAACCTATCGACTAGGATATAACCTAAGTCCTTGAGATGGTAGAGTAGTTCACTTCTAGCACTTGTTAGCCTACCAATGTAGAATGTCCGTTATCCGGCACGTCGATCGGGAAAGTATCTAAGGCCCCGAGACGATAAGGACATCCAGTAGTTTCCCGAGATTAGGCAATCTCTGGAATGAACGCACACCGCAGAGTGACAGAAACACTCACAAACATTATAACGATCAGAGTGGTAAAAACACTTAGCAAACAGGTCGACATTGGGAATTGCCAACAAAATCCTTATGTCATGGGACCGAACAATTTTTTTGGCTGTGACACGTTTACCGAAGGAAAGGATACCTTCAGAAACTAACTTGTCACATACTGTCAGAGTGACAGAAACACTCAAAACTCGGGTCAACAATAGTACCATCACGCTTCTTAAGAAAGTACCTAACCACTCAAAGTGGTAAGTCCACCCTTCTAAGATTGTCCCAAAGATAATCTAGCATGTTCTAGTGTCTTCCAGTTGGTTTCAGATCAATTTTGAGGCCAACTAGTCAAAATGACCATTTTTTCCCTAGGCATCCAATTGCCTTCGGGGACCACTCCGGCTCTGGGTATCAAACCAGTTACCTCCTAAGGATGCTTCAAATAGTATTATCAACCTTCCAACACATTTTTGGATCATTTCGTGTCTATTCCGACCAGTTACCTCCCGAGGATGCTTCAAATGACCATTTTGCCCCTAGTGCGCCGGTCGACTTTTTCAACCACACTAACTTTGGGTATTAAACCGAACACTCCTCGGAACACTATTGATAATGTTTCCAACCTTCAAGCCTTCTCATGGGTCACTCCAAGGGTCCATTTCGATGTTTTTTCAGTCCAATTGACCATTTTGCCCCTAGTAGGCCGGTTACCCTTTTTAACTATTTCGGCACTAGTTCTTAAACCATTTACCTCCGAGATACTCTCGTAGAGGTTCGCGTCCATCCCTAGCCTTTTGAATCCTTCACAGACTTTTTGAAGTGACTTCTAGTAAAGCCAAGTTAAAATTTGCATGGTAGTTACTGGGACAGGTGCCTAAATCTTTCGCCTTATGTCCCAAAGGTCAGAAGATTCATATCTTGCCCCTTTAAAACTTAGCTAAGTGGCTGATGCCACTATAAGCCAATAAATGGCTTGGTGCCACTCCTAATGGCGCCAAGTTTAAAAATGAACTGGCGACACGACAACAGGCACCAGTTCCTATTTCAATTGCCTATAAATATAGACCATTCTCTTGTGTAAAAAGGGTCTGTAAACTCAATCCAGAAACTCTGCTTCACTAAAAACAGAGCTTGAATTCTCTCAAGTCTCCTCGAATCCTAGCCTCCATACACTTAAACCCTAGCCTCTATACACCTTATACACTCAAATATAAGCCTCAAAACATCCATTGAAGATTAAGTGCTGCATCTTCAAAGCTCTCAAAGTTTAAGTCAAGTAAAGCAAACAAAGCAAGAAGAAGACAAAGTTAGTTTTCTATTTACTTTTATGTAATCACCCTCTCTCTTCTCTCTCCTAACCCACTTGGGTTTTCTTCTATTTTAATCCCCATTTTCTACCTCCTCTTCTTACATGCTTGAAACAAGGGACTCCTCGATTCATGCATAGAAAGGATTGTTGAAGGCCATCGTGAGAGGGGCTTTCTTCAAGTTCGACCTAAGACGGTGTGGGTTCGGCCCCCTTGATTATGTGGTGAAGCCCAACCTTGTATGTTCACATCCCTATTGCATTATGGTTGTCATGTTCATACATTGCATTCAAAATTACATTCAAAGTTGTTTTCAAACATGCATCAAAGTTCTCTTTCAAAACTTACATTTAAAATTTCCTTCTTTCAAACTTGTTTTCAAGATCACACTCCTAGGATGATTCTAGTCATTCCATGCTTAGGGTTGTTTTAGGAAAGGGTTATATTCAATGTAACCATCAAGGTCTAAATTTTGGGTGTAAACCCTAAATTGTTTTTATCAAAATCACAATTCTAAAATGATTCTTAACTGTCGCTCTCCGATTTTTCGCACTCAAGGAAAATACACACAAATGGGAAAAACACGGTACTCTCTCGTAAAAACTCATCCTCCTAGAAGGATGAGTGTGACTAGGTTTGAATTAGAATTTTATTTGATTACGGGCTTTTGGAAAAAGATTTGGAATCGCCACCTAACTTGATTAAGGTGAGTTAGGTCACCTAAAACTAAGTGCAATCCAAAAATTAAACTTAGAATTTTTGAAAAAGGTTTTGAAAACTATCTCAAGAGAGGGTTTTTAAGAAAAGATGTTGTTTGGTAACCTTTGGAAAGATTTAAGCTATTTTCGAAAATAACTCCATTTTAGACTATGAAAGTAGTGATTCTAGGTTCGGAGGTTGGTTACGTATAGGGAAGATATCCTAAGATAATCACCCTATCCAGCACTTGTGGTATCTACATGTCTATTCACCCTAGGTTCACTCATTTTGAATCTTTGATTAATAAATGTTCAATTATATCCACTTTGAAAATAATTTTAAAAAGAGGTTTAATACGATACATGATATGCAAGTGCAAGAGAAAATTTTGATTTTAAAAATAGATTTGAAAAGAAAGTTTTGATTTAGAAAAAAGGTTTTAGAAATTGAAAACTTGAAATAGATTGGAGATTTGAAACTTGAAAAAGGTTATAACCGCACCCATGAGAGTTGCCTATGTATCCTTTTTAGGAATCAGGTTAGTCGTAGTTCAGACAAGAGTCCGATTGAAAATAGGCATTTTAAGGTTTTTGAAAAGTTTGATTTGAAAAGAGCTTCATTTGAACTTGAATTTAGAAGATTTGAAATTGAAATTTGATTTGAAATTGAGCCTAAACTTAGAATTGGACTTGGAAAAGGGTTTGAACTTTGAAAGAGAACTTGGACTAGATTTAGAAAGATTGAGATTTTGAAACATCTTGACTTAGATTGAAATTGGAAAACCATCTTGGTTTAGGAAGGAGTTTTGGAAAGGAGTTGGAGCTTTCTGACTTAGGATCAAGGTTGAACTAGGGTTTAGGTATCCTAGGGTTTAGATAACCTAAGATTGGAACATGTAATTGACTTAGGAAGGTTTGATTTAGACTCGAGAGGTTTGATTTTAGAAAGTTGAATTTAGGGGAGGTTCGAATTAGGAAAAGCTTGAATTAAGAAAGTTAGATTGAAGAAAGATTTGGAAACAGATTTGATTTGATTTAGAAACACTTGACTTGAATATTTGACTTAAAAGAAATTAGTAAGTCATAATTTAGGAAAGATTGGATTTTGGAAAGCTATGAATTAGGAAAGTTTCAAAATAGGAAAGCTCCATTTTAAGAAAGTGCCAAATTAGGAAAATTTTATTTTAGGAAAGTTTTAATTTTGGAAATATTTCAATTTAAGAAAGTTTTCAAATTAGGAAAGTTTTGAATTTAGAAATATTTGAACTTTAGAAAGATTTAGAATTTAGAAAATTTTAGAATTTGGAAAGATTGAAATTTAGAAAGGTTTGGAATTAGGATATGTTGGAATTAAGAAAGGTTTTATTCCTATTTCCTAAAGTAGAAGATTAGATTTTATTTCTAAAAATAGATGATTTGATTTGGTTTTCAAAATTAGAGGATTTGATCTAGTTTCCTAAATTGGAAGATTGGATTGACATGGAATTGGAAAGGTTGAGTTTTTGAAATCTTGGATTGGAAAGCTATGATTTGGTGTAAAAAAAGAGGTTTTGAAAATCTAGGATTTGATGTAGAAAATAGTTTTGGAAACCTATGATTTGAGGCAAAATAGGAAGTCACAATTTTAGGAAAGAGAACTAGGATTTCCTAACCATGGAATCTAGAGCTTGACTTGGACTTGAAGAAAAAGAGTTTTTGGAAAAAAGGTCTTCGAAAGGAGTTTCTCAAAAAGAGATTTTTGAAGGGAGTTTTTAAAAAGAGAGTTTTTGGAAGGAAGTTTAAAAAGAGTTTTTAGAAAATAGATTATTGAGGAGAGTTTTTTGAAAGAAGTTTGAAAAGGGATTTGGAAAAGGACTTGAATATGGACTTTTGAAATCTTTTGATTGTGTCACTTCCCTAAAACAATTCTAACTATGAAGAGATTAGAACCATTCTAAGTTGGTGCTTTTAAAAACAACATGGATTTGAAATATGGACCAATATGATCACATTGAATATCACACTTTCCTAAAACAATTCTAACTATGGAATGGCTAGAATCATCTCAAGATTGTGATTTTTGATAAAAGCAATTAGGATTTACACCCCAAAATATGAACCTTGATGGCCACAACAAATATAACACTTCTTAAAACAACCTTAACCATGGAATGGCTAGAATCACTTCAAGATTGTGATTTTGAAAACAAGATTTTGAATGCAAGTTTTGAAAGAGAGATTTTTAGTGCAAGTTTTGAATGGATGTATGAATATGACATACACAATGCAAGTAGGGTTATGAACATACAAGGTTAGGCTTCACCACATAATCAAGGGGGCTGAATCCACACGGTTTAATGTTGCACTAGAAGAAAGCCCCCGACACGATGACTTTTAACAATTCTTCCTAGGCATAAACTGGGAAACCCCTTGTTTCAAGCATACAAAAAAGGGAGGTAGAAGATGGGGGATTAAAATAGAAAAGAACCCAGGTGGGTTAGGAGGAAGAAGAGAGAGGGGGGAAAGACATAAACATAAAGAGAAAATCAATCTCAGATCCTTCTTGCTTTGTTTGCTTTGCTTGTTTTACTTTAATTAGACCTTGAGAACTTCAACCTTCCAGCACTTGAGTCTTTAATAGCTTGCTTTGAGGCTAGTGTATGAGTGTATGGAGTGTGTATAAGCTAGGGTTAGAGTGCATGGAGGCTAGGGCTTGAAGAGACTTGAAGGAATTAGGGTTTGGAGAGGATTTGAGCTCTATTTTTAGAGAGGCAGCGTTTCTAGACTAAGATTATGGACCCTTTTCATGCAGGGGCGGGTCTGTATTTATAGATACAAAAATAGCCTGGCACCTGTTGTAGTGGTGCTAGGGCAAAAAACCTACTGGCGCCACTAGAAGTGGCACTGTCGTACTTCGTTTCCAGATGCTGGGCCCATTCTTCGGGCTTATTCTCCTATCTCTTTTGGCCTGGGGGTGGGAATTTGGTGCGGTGCTCTCTCGTTAGAACTCGTCCTCCTAGAAGGACGAATGCAACGGGGTTTAAATTTTTGAAATGGGATTGATTAGGACTTTTTGAAAAGGTTTTTGGAGTTGCCACCAAACATATTTAAAGAAGTGCTAGGTCTTCTACACCAAGTCGAACCTGAGGGTTAAACTTCAGTTTTGGAAAAGGTTTTTGAAAAACGTCCTCATGAGAGGGTTTTAGAAGGTAGGGTTATTCGACAATCCTAAACATATTGGAAAGCCCTTTTAAAAAATAACTCTGGTTTTGGTCTTTGAAACAGAAATTCTTAAGTTCGAGGGTTGGTTATGGAAGGCGTGTTGGTCTGGATTGGACTGACTAATGCAACATGGGCATTTTAGTCATTTTGCCTCTATTAGGCCTAGTAGGCTCACGAGGCGGTTGATAGATTGGATTAGATATGGGAAGCCAATTTGGACTTGAGGATGCTTGTGTTAATTTGGAGGTGCTTTCAGTCGGGCCAGAGATCGCCGAGTGGCCAAAATGGGGTGCTAACAGCTGCCCCTCTTTTTCTGTCTTTGCTTGCTGGGGACAGAAAACGATAAAGTAAGGGCCCTATTTGGGTCGCGAGGCGATTGTAGGGACTAGAGTTGATGAACTTAGAAACAGGTTTTTGAAGATGATTTTTTAAATAACTTTTTTGGACAAAAAGTTTAGAAAACTTTTTGAAAGCGTTTTGAAATGAGGCTTTTGAAGGGAAAGCCTGGGAAACTGAACATTTGAATTGGATAGAAACTTTTTGAAGGGAAAAGTTTTAAAAACTGGGAAATTGATTCGAAACAAACTTTTTGAAGGAAAAAGTTTAAAAAACCTAGAATTGAACTTTTTTCTTTTGCAAGGGGAGAAAGTCCAGGAAACCCCATCATTTGACGGGAAATAAAAACTTTTGGAGGAAAAAGTTTTAAGAAACCGATAGGATTGATTTTGAATCTAAAATTTTTGAGGAAAAAGTTTAAAACTGGAATTTGATTTTTGAGATAAAATTTTGAAAGAAAAAGTTTGAAACTAGAATTTGAATTTTTTGATATAGGATTTGAAATTTTTGAAGTAAACTTTTGAAGGATAAAGTTTGAAACTAGGAACTTTTTGAGGATGAAAGTTAAAACCCAAACCTTTTGAGGATAAAAGTTTAGAAAACCGATAATGATTTTGAACAAAAACTTTTAAAGGAAAATGTTTGAAACCAGAGTTTGATTTTGAATTTTAAAACTTTTTAGGAAAAGTCTAAGAAACCTAGAAAATTATTTCGAAAGTGATTTTAAAAAACTTCTTTTTTTTTTTAATACATACCTTCTTACCTGTTGATGAACCCTTATCGGGTCTCTTTCTTCCTATCTTGTCTTCAGGATGGCTGATAAGGGGGATGATGATTTATGTAGCAGGTGATGGCTGAGCTGACAATAACGAGAGCTGCTTTTGGCCAAGGATAGGACTAGCGTTGCTGTTATTCAAGTTGATGGAGGTCACTGATACACTCGGGTGATCGTACTGGGAATCCGTTGAGCCAGTTCTTGTTGAGGTGGAGTGTGAGCAACTACAGAGTTGGCCTGGAGATGATGGAACTATTGAGCGAGCTATTCCTTATTGTTCTCCTTGCTCTCTTGATTGAATTTCACTTTCAGCTTTCAGGAGACCTTCGAGAGGCTAGTAGCTTCTGAGTATTGTTTTTGAAATTCTTTGAGCTGCTGGAAAGGAAAGGGCCCATGTGAGGCTTCTTAGCAAGGATGTCCTAGGCAAGGTTGCTGGAAATGAGCTGAACTTGAGGAGTCACGGGAGGCTATTTTGTGTTTGTAGTTCTTCTGTGTTAGCTTAACTGTTGATTTTTTATTTTGGCAGGCAAGATAGGATTCTTGTTGATGTGTCTCTGAAAGGATTTTGCTTCTTTGAGAGTTTTGAGCTGGTTTATGAAGGGGGTGATGTCTTCTTTGATGGGTTTGAAGTATCTGAAAAGTTGAGCATCTCTGGTTAGTTCTTTATTTGATCTAGATGGTAGGCCATGGCACTAGTCTTCATTGTTGGGAAATGGTTAAATTAGGACAGATTGGGAGGTCGAGGGTGGGACATTGCCCCAGTCTTTATTGTTTGAAAAAGGTCAGATTAAGCTATTTAAAGTTTTCACAGGAAAATAGAATGATGTGTTATCCCCATGGATGGATGCAATGATTAGACAGGAATACGAATAAATGAATGTACAGGTTTACACAAGGATTGAAGTAAATGTATGTTATATTGTTTTATGAATACACATGCTAATGCATGAATGGAATTGAATGCACGTCATACTTTTCAATGAATGCATAGGTTTACACAAGAAATTGAATGTATGTCATACTTTTTGAAGATTGCCCCAGGGTTCATGCTCTCAGGATTCTGTTTCCCTTCCAAGATCCTACCTCTCTGGTTTTGTCCCATTCTTATCAGGGTGTGATAATATTTACATCATTCTCAAGGGATCTTGACCTTTTGGTTTGCCATCCACTATCTTATCCCTATCTTCTATAGGGTTGCTATTTGGGAACCCTATAGAAGATATTCCAATTCCAACGTGGCTTGAGCGACAACTCGCATACCCTTTGCAAAGTGATAAACAGATTGACCCTCAATCCAAGAAGACTTCCTTTAGGACCGTAATGCAGGTCGGGTTTAAAGGTTTGTAAGAAATGAAAGGATATTAGGGATCAAATATATATTTTTTTAGTGAGTAATTTAAAGCAAAACTATCTGAGCACACTTTGGGGCATGAGGTTGCCCCTGCCATCCTCCCTGTATGTTTTTTTTTTCAACTACTTGTCTTGGTATTGTTCAAGCTTATTTGGATTAAGCAATTTTCTTCGATCCGAGAGGACTTTGATTTGGACCATAGCGTAGGCAAAGTTAAGGGGTTTATGAATGAAAATGTATAAAGGCTCAAACATTATCACTTATGGGGTTTCGAAAGACCAATGATCACCTTCGACAATTTAACTTTCATTCCCTACTTTCTTCTTTCCTTCCTACTCTTTTTGTTCTTCCAAACCATTCTCTCCCTTCTGAGTAGAATTTTTCATCAAAAAATTTGTTCCTAAGTCGACTTTTAGAAATGTTAACATTTTCATTTCTACAACATATCACCCCCTTCCTCTCTTTTTCTTTTTTTTTAGAGATGCATTTGACACCATATCTTCTTGAAATCACCATTTTCATCGTTGCTCAGTAGTTCCTACTCATGGCTTTTGCCTTAACCTAATGTGGGTGGTGATCATCTGGTCGGTTTTCTAAAGAAATGCAACCGGCTCAAGTGGGCTTTGCAAAGGGATTTTATTTTTTTTTTGAGTGTATGGTAGCAAAATTGAGAGCCTCTCATCATTTCAAATTGAATCATTTAGTCTGTAAAGCCTTTGTACAAAATTTAGATAATGTTCCCAAAGGTGGTGTGTTTCTACCAGTAAACCCTTATATGATCCATCAAATCAACTACTCTGTGCTTATCCTAGTGTGGGGGATGGTTCTTGGTTTAGGAATATCTGAATAGAAATCACGTGGGACTCTAGTGGGTTGAGCAAGGGGTAGTGTTTATTTCTTTTTGAATGAATAGAACAATGGCTTTTCATCATTTTGAGGACTCGACTGCCCATTGCTTAGCCAAGCTATCACTGAAGTGTCGTCTCTTCAATAAACTCCACACTTCTTTGTTGAGTCTACCTTCCACCTCTCTCTTTTTTTCTCGAAGGTTTTAACCTCCATTGAATGGGTTGCCCATGCTATCCCATCCTTCAAGTCAAGTTATCACAAAATAGGAAAGAATCCGCAAGAGTATGAGACAAAAGGGGAACAACTGAAAGCTATCTCTTTTTCATTCCAAATCATGATTGTATGGCATGCAATGTTTATTTAAAGAAGATATGCAAGAAATGGAAAGAAAATAGACGAATTTTGTGGAAACATCCCTTTTCTTATGGGCCTTTTGGTGAGAACCCTTAATAGGGTTTTGGGACTATGCCAACCTCCTTGGTGCTTTATTCGCCAACTGTATCAAAGGAGAGCAATTGACAGATCTTTTACGGCATTTGGCATGCTTTTGGAAGCTAGGGGATTCTGTTGTGACAATGCATGGGCTTGATAGGACTTTGCAAATGGTGAAGTCCTCTTCTGCATGGATAGTGATTGTCGCTGCATGGCGTGGAGGTAGTTGCTTAGAGATAATGTCTTGCAGATGTATGGTTAGTTCTTCTTACTCCTGAATGTAAGTTCGGCCTCTTCCAATAACAGGGCTTATCTTTGCATGAGCTTAAATTTGGCGGGATGCTAAAGAGGTTCTATGAGTTCACTTATGCTCTTTGACTTCAAAAAAGGAAAAAAAAAACAAAACACAGTTAGCATGTGGAGTTGAAATTTTATGCGATGTATGTCCTATGGAGGTCCCTTCTCTGAGGGAGTCTAGGCATGATGCTAAGTCCATCTTGGAGGCAGGGTTTTGCCCCTTATGTAATACAATACCTTTTCGGCATGGGCCAGTTGATGTTTCTTTGTTTAAGCAATCCCGCCTCTATGGACAGAGAGAGATTTGGGCCTTTCTTGAGATATGGTTCTATGCATGCCATGAATTCTTAGGGTTAAGAACCCTTAGGAGTTTTGGCAGGTTCGATTAATATAAGATCGGATTATTCCTTTCTCTTTACAGCTGATGAAAATGTGCTGATTTGAGTTTCTTGGAACTCGTGTCTTTAGAATGGGTATTGATGCATAACCATGATAGTAGTGAATATGTGCATAGAATAATGACAATAGATAAGCAGTTTAGGAAACCCCCTTTTCTGTTCTTGCTTCGTCTTTGGTTTTCTTGGTACTTGAGAGATGAGGGGGAGGACAGATGACACAAAACAAATAAGAAGTTAATGCCTTGCTTTGAAAGTTTGTATGCAATACATGCCCTATAGATGCCCTTGCTTTGAGAGGGGGACTAAGCATGGTATGTTTACTCACTTTTAGAGATAGGGGATTGCCGCTGTATACTGATACCATACCTGTGCCTATTTCATTCATCCCACACAACCATTCATTCAAGGGAAATAGAAAGAGCAATTTTATTTCTTTTGAGATAGAAAGCTGAAATTACATAGATTGGGGGGAGGGAACATTATCCATGGGACTTTCCACCTATCTACATAGACTACTTTGCAAGTCTTTGGTTTCACCTTATTGATATTGGGAGGTCGTTGAATGAAGTTGTCTCTAGATTGCCCCTTGTCTTGTGGCAACCTTATCTCTATGAGCAAGAGGGATTGGGGTTCCTCTTATGAAACGATTCTTGAATGCATGTCATGACCCTTAGGGTTTGGAACGCTTAGGAATTAGGTAGGCTTATGACTTGAGATTGGCTCATGGGCCATTCTTTTGGAGGTTGATCATATGCATGGAGTGCAAGTGGCTCGTGTTACTTTGGAACTCTTGCCATGGGATGATTACATATGCATGGGCAATTTAACAACATGAATGACAAGATATTGATAACAAGGCATTTATGTACATAAGCATAATAACAACAAGAATAAGGAAATTGAAAAATGGTCACTCTTTCCTCGGTTTTCAAAAAACACGTTCCTTAAATTGGGCAGAGGTTTGGCTATGCATATGTGCTATATGAACATGAGGTTGAGGGATACTGATGCTTCCTAAAAAGCTCGGCTCCCAGATCTTCAAACCTAGACCCGCTCATTGAGGTGGTGCTATTATAGGTTGGTGATCTGAGCGAGGAAACTATCTAAAGACCATTGGTTAGGTGACACATCTACCTACCACCAACAATCAATGTATTGTTCCCCCTTCTAACTAGAAGGTAGTAACCATGGTCAATATTCCATGAAAATGCATATGCAAGTGTGTGTGTGATTTTGAAAATTAGAGGAAAAGCCCAGCCTCTCCCATTCATCTCGTCATACATAGCATACATGGCAGTTTATGAACATAAATTAAAATGTGAACAAGGGTCCACCTACAAAACAAATGTCCAGAGTTAGTATTTTTCGAGGCACTCAAATGCAAAATAAAGGATGATATTATGAATAATGCAAGAGCATGTAATGAATGCAATATTTGACTTTTTGCAAAACAAAGACCTATCTTGAAAATTTTAGAATTTTGAAAAGTTTAGAAAGTGGATATAACTAAACAAGATAACCCGCGAACTTAAGGTGAGTAAAGGGTGACTAGACATGACATAGGCCTAACTCTCTAATTGTTCATAGCGGAGTCACCAAGCTGTCACGCCCCGTTTTCGGACGTTGGGCCCATTCTTCTCTCTTTCTTGGCCCGGGGGTGGGAATTTGGTACGGTGCTCTCTCATTAGAACTAGTCCTCCTAGAAGGACGAATGCAACGGGATTTGAATTTTTGAAATGGGATTGATTAAGGCCTTTTAAAAAGGTTCTTGGAGTCGCCACCTAACATATTTAAAGATGTGCTAGGTCATCTATAGCAAGTCAAATCCGAGGGTTAAACTTGGGTTTTGGAAAAGGTTTTTGAAAAATGTCTTCATAAAAGGGTTTTCGAAGGTAGGGTTGTTCGACAACCCTAAACACATTAGAAAGCCCTTTTGAAAATTTACTCCGGTTTTGGTTTTTGAAACACAAATTCTTAAGTCCGGGGGTTGGTTACGTGTAGGGAAGATGTCCTAAGATTATCAACTTACCTCGCCCTTGCGGTACCTATATGTCTAATCACCTTTTACTCACTTAATTATAACTCACCAGTTACCTATGTTTAATGCTATCCACTTAGAAAAATTTTGAAAATAGAATTTGAAGAAAAGTTTGAAAGAGGGAGTTGAGTTTGAAAAATGGAATTGGAAATTTGAAAAAGGTTGTGACTGCACCCCATAAAGGGTTGCCTACATACCTCCTTAAAGAGGATCAGGTTAATCGTAGTTCGAACAAGAGTCTGAAAGAGTTAGAATTTTGAAATGGGGTTTCTATTTCTAGAAAGTTTTCTTTTTTAGAAAGTTTATTTTTAAGGAAAGTTTGAGTTTGAAAGTGTTTACTTTTCAGGAATATTGGACTTGAAAATGTTTCATTTTCAGGAAGATTTGATTTGATTTTGAAATGTTTCATTTTCTGGAAGATTTGATTTGATTTTGAAATGGTTCCTTTTTAGGAATATTTGATTTGAAAAGATTTGAGTTGATTTGAAATGATTGAGTTTTGGAAATGTTTTCTTTTCAGGAAGATTTGATTTTTGAAATGTTTCCTTTTAAGGAAGATTGAGATTTGAAAAGATTTTATTTTAATTTTGAAAAAGGTAAGTTCGGATTGTTTCCAAAATGAAAGGAGTTGATTTGGGCCTTAAATTTGGAAGGTTGGTAAAAGGAGTGATTTGAGCGATTTGAAATGGAAGGTTTTGATTTGAAAATGGAAATGTCCCAAGTTGGCAAAAACGGGTTTTCCTTGTATTGGATTTATAGGACTTAACAAACATGAGTTTTGAAAATGGTTCGAAAACTGAATCTTTTAAAAACATGTTTCAGGGCCCGAAACCCTAACTTGAATTTTAGACATCCAAATAAATATTGCACTTTGCCTAAAGCCATTCTAGCCATTGAAAGGCTAGAATCATTTTAGGCTTGTGGCTTTGTTAAACAACATAGGCGTGAGGCCAAAATGTAGACTTTTCAGCTCTTTTTGAATGTCACACATTTCTCGAAACAACCCTAATCATGACAAGACTAAGATCATTTCGAGACTAGGTTTTTGAAAAAAGACAAATATAGGCTAACGAGAGCCATTTAAAATGTCACACTTTTCTAGAAAAACTCTAACTATGAGAGGGTTAGGATCCACCTAGAATTGTGGTTTTGAGAAAACAACTTTGAAAAATGGTTTTTAAAGGGTAGAGGAATGACATGAATGCAAATGCAGTTTGATGATAGTAACGGCATGAAACATACAAGATTTAGGTATCACCACAATGCAAGAGGGCCCTAAGGCTATGCTGTGAAGCAAGTGAGGGCCAAGAAAAGAGTCCCGATCGGTAATCTCCTCTTGTACACTCTCGACATGGACTTAATGTCCTCTTGTTTTCAAGCATTCGAGAAAGGGGGGTTTAGAGACAGGGGATTAAAAAAGAGAGGAACCTAAGTGGGTTCGGAGGGAGAAGAGATAGTGGGGGAGTGCAAAAAAGTAAAATGGGGATTACCGTGTCTCGTTGCTTCTTTCTTCGGTGGAGGCTCGGGCCTTTAACTTGGGAAGGTTTCGGGAGCTTCTAGGCAGCGAGGCGAACCTTCGGTGTAGCTTGGAAGTTAAGGCTTCGGGAGTTCGGACTTTAGACTCAGCTAGCGAGACTTTGAGAGAGAGAGAGAGAGAGGGCTCCGAGAGCTATTTGGAATGGAGGGGGAGAGTTTCTAGAGGATTTTTTCAACCTAAAATAGAGAGGGGGGAGGTCTGTATTTATAGTGCAATTTTATGAGGGTTGTTCGCCACTCATAGTGGTGCATAGCTTAGGCTTAGGCTTAGGCTTGGCCGTGCGCCACTATAAGTGGCGTCGGGTCATTTAATTTTGGCTTGAAAAAAGGCTGGATACTGGGCTAGTTGATTCTTAACTGATTCTGGGGGGTTATGCACCACTATCAGTGGCACACGGCTAAAGAAAGGTCATGTTTCACTCGAAGTGGAGCAAGGAAATTCTGGTTCAAAAAAGGAATGTGCCGGATGGTGGTGCCTAGCTAGAAATGGAAGGGAATACTCTAGAAAGTGTCCTAGAGGTTAGCGGTTTGATTCCTAGAGCCAGTATGGTTGAAGGGAGTGACTGGATTGAGGTCACCTCATCCTGGGAATTCTAGGGTTGACCAAGGTTGACCGGGGGTGATCAAGTTGACCAAAGTTGACTGAGGTTGACCAAGTTGACCAGAGTTTGATTGGGATTGACCAGAGTTGATTGGGGTGTTGCCGGTTTGATACCCAGAGCCGGTGTGGTTTCTTAGGGCATTTGGATACTTAGGGGCAAAGTGGTCATTTTGACCAAGGGACCTCTGGGAAAGGACCGTGGTTGACTGGATGGTACTGGACAAGCCGGATTGTCTAGTGATGGCTCTATAAGGTGGTTTTACCATGTCGAGGATTTTATACTTTCTTGAGGAACGTGCTGGGCCTGCTGGGGGCAAAATGGTCATTTTTCACAAGGACGGGCTAGCAAGTGTTGGTGTTGACCGGTCTCAATCTGGTATGGGCTTCTATCCGAGGAATTGGTACTTTCTCGATGGATAGGTTTGAAAGGATCTTATTGTCTTGAGGGATAAACTTTTTCGAAGGTCGTACTAGACTAGGATAGTCTTTCATTTTTGAGGAATTTGTGCTTTCTCAAAGAATGTGCCGGGCTTGGATGGTCTTCCATTCTTGAAGAGTTTATGCTTTCTTAAAGAACATGCCAGATTAGCATACATTTTACATTAGCGGGCTAGTAGGCGCCAAAAGTGAACAGCTATTCCATTTCGGGGACTTAGGTACTTTTCGGAGATGAGTGTGAAAGGAACTTAACCGATCTGAGTTATAAACCTTCTCGGTGATCATGTCGTGCTGAATTGAATGGTTTTACAGTCAATGAGGGATCAGCTTTCTTGAATGATGGGACAGATAGAATTAACTTTGGATTTGAATGGACTTATCGCCTTATGGAAGACGTGCCGGTCTTGATTAGACTGACTAATGTAACAAGGGCATTTTGGTCATTTTGCCTCTATTGGGCCTAGTGGGCTTACGAAACAATTGACAGATTGGATTGGATATGGGAAGCCAGTTTGGGCTTGAGTATGCTTGTGCTAATTTGGAGGTGCTTTCGATCGAGTTAGAGATCACCGAGTGGCCAAAATGGGTTGCTAACAGGCGCCAGGCCAATTTTTGGCTTGTAGTGGCACCAACTACATAGGAAAGTCTTTAGGGCAGCAAGAAACGTATATTTCAACCCTTGATACGCAAGTCAAAATATTTGGGTACTTGTCCTAGTGACTACCATGTAATTTTTGGCTTGGCTTCGCTATAAGTGACTCCAGAAGGTTCGGGAATGTTCCGGGAGGCTGGGAATGATCTGAAAGACCGGAAGTGGGTAGAAATCCTTGAAATAGTATCCTAGGGGTAACGGACTTGGAAAACAATGCCGGAATGTTTGAAAAGGCCGACCAAGTCACTAGTGGCAAAGCGGTTAACTAGACCAAAAAACCACCAAAATGGACTTGGAATATCCAATGAGAAGACTTGAAGGTTGAAAACACTAACAAGAATGTTTTGAGGGATTGCCGGTTTGATACCCAGAGCCAGCGTGGTTGAAAAAAGTAACCGGCCCACCAGGGGCAAAATAGTCATTTTGTACCGGGCCTGCTGAAATGGGCTCCTAATGATCTGAAAAGGTGTTAAAAGGTGGGAAATGCTATTAGAAGCATCCCTAAAACGTTACGATTCTAAGGACTTAGGTACTTTTTCAAGAAGCGTGCGTAAAAAGGCCCAAGGGACAATTTGGTCATTTTTCACGGGAGTGGGCTAGCAGGCACTGGTGTTGACCCAAGTTTTGAGTGTTTCCGTCACTCTGACGGTGTGTGACAAGTTAGTTTCCAAAGGGATCTTATCCTTTGGTAAATGTGCCAAGGCCAAGAGGCGAGTTCGGTCCCGTGACATAGGGGGTTTGTTAGCAATTCCCGATGTCGACCTGTTTACCAGTGTTTCCGCCACTCTGATGGTGTTTGTTCATTGTGGAGACTATCTAATCTTGGGAAGCTGCTAGATGAACTTATAGTCTGAGGAATCAACTTTCTCGAAAGATGTGCTGAATAATAGATATTCTATATTGGCGGGCTAACAAGCACCAAAGGTGAACCGTTCTACTATATTGAGGACTTGGGTTCCCTCTCGGTCGACGACTTTGAAGGGACTTACCGTTCAGAGGAATTTTCTCAAAAAACGTGCTGGACTGGATAGGCTTACCGCTTGAGGGATTAACTTTCTTGAAAGGCATGCCGGATTTGATTTAGATTGGAATTGGATTTGAGATTTAAAATAGGGACTTACCGTCTTTAGGAAGACGTGCCAACTGGAATTGGACTGAACAATGCCCTAAGGGCATTTTGGTCATTTTGCTTTTATTGGGCCCGATGGGCCCGTGAATCGATTAATTGACTGAATGGAGTTTTGAGAATTGGTCTTGACTTGAATGTGACTATATCAATGTGAATGTGAGTTTGGATAGATCAGAGATTGCCGAGCTGGCAAACATGGGGTGCGTACAGTTGCCCCTCCTTTTCTGTCTTTATTTGTCGAAGGTAGAAAACGATAAAGTAAGAGTCCATGTTGACCGCGAGGCAATTAGAGGGATGGAATTTGAGGATTTTTGAAGACTAGAACTTGAAAATAGGAAGTTGGCCCATGGGGGTGTTTGAAATTGGGTTTTGGAAGGAAAAAGGGCAAAGCTGTCTGGAACTTAAGTCTGGCACCACTAGGAGTGGCACCTAGTTTAAAATAACCCTAGCACCACTAGCATGGGATTAAAAATAGTAACAGCTGCTTATTCAAAGATTACGGGTTTTGAAGGGTTGAGATCCTCTTTTCGAGTTGTTCCAAGGAAAAACTATAAGACATTGAAATAGTGAACTTGGGGATCTCGGAGGGGTTGCCAGAAGTAGTCACCGTTGCCGGAGAAGAAGATTTCACCGAAGAACTCCAAGAGGTGAGTTTTTGTGTTTTGACGCTTGTTTGATAGAATTTGGATAGTTTTGCATGTTTATGTAAAGAGGGTTTCTACAAGAATTGGGGATTTGCTCCTACAACTTTAGGTATTTAGTTTTCTGACTAGATTTTTATACTATGTGCCTTAGAAAAATATGTTTAACAGTCGTATGCAATTTTTGTGATTCTTTAAAAACTTTTTGAATTTTTTATTTTTCAAAAAAAATGAAAAATGGTTGAGAAATAAGAAAAATTAAGAAAATAATGGAAATATTTTAACCTTAGAAAAATATGAGAATAATTTAGAAAATATTTGAGGTGGTTTTGAAAAATTTTGTGATAACTTTAAAAACGATTTGATTTTTGAAAATTAGAACATTTCTTTGAAAATGTGAATAGATTCTTTTGTGTATGTTGGTATTATGTGATTGTGATATTGTGCAGTGCACTGTTTGTTTCGTGTTGTAGTGTTGGGGGCGTTGTAGGAACTACTTACAAATGGGACTCTGTTGAAAATTTTCAAAATTAAGAAAAGAGTTAGAAAATTTTTTAAATGAAATCTTTTTAAAGGGAGAAGATATAAAACCTTCGAGGGTGTGGCTTTTTTGGCAGAGAAGGCCCTAAGAAACTCGGGAGAAAGTTTGAAAAGAAATATTTTTGAAGGAAAAAGAGATAGAACCTTTGAATGTGGGGCCTTTTTGACAGATAAGGCCCGAAAAACTCAGGGAGGTCTGAAACTATTAATGGAAAAACTTAGAAAGAATATTGAAATGGAATTTTGAATAAAAACTTTTGAGGGAAATATTTTAGAAGATTTGAAAATGGATTTTGAATTAGGAAAACTTAGAAATTGATAAAGATTTTGAAAAAAGGAAAATTGAAAACTTGAGAATTTTTTAGAATTGATTTCAAAAAAGACTTTTTGAAGGAAGAAGTTTTAGAAAACCTAGATTGGAATAGAAATATTTTTGAGAAAGAACTTGAGTTAGATTTTGATTGAAAATTTTTTGAGATTTGATTTTTGAAAATGAACTTTTGATTTTGAATTAGAAATTATTTTGATTTGAAACCTAGACAAAACATGTAGAAAATTCGTTTTGACTTGAAATTTGATTTCTTGAAGACAAAATGTTTAGAAAATTCACTTTGACTTCAAACTCGAATTTTTGAAGACAAAATGTGTAGAAAATTCATTTTGCCTTGTAATTGAAAATTTGGAAGAAAAAATGGGTAGAAAATTCGGCTTTGCTTGGAATTGAAAATTTTGAGAGCAAAATGTGTGAAAAATTTATTTTGACTCGAAACTTGACTTTTGAAGTCAAAATGTGTAGGAAATTCATTTTGACTCAAAATTTGAAATATTTTTAATTTTTCCCTTCTTATTCTTTTTCTTCTTTTTCTTCTTTTATTTTTTTATCTCTTACCTTTTTGAACCGTACTTATCATATGCCGATGTTCTTACCTTGATTTGGCTACAAGATGGCTAACGCGGTTTTCAGTCGGCTAAAGGCTTGGCATGATGGATATCTTCTAGATGAGTAGGACATCTTCCGCCGGTCCTTTGGTCAGGTGGCTTCACTACTGTCGATGCAGCTTCTTCTTTTTCTTCCTTCGGAACACTCTAGATAGTGTTTCCAACCTTCAAGTCCTCTCATGAGTCATTCTGAGTCCTTTCTAGCGGTTTTCTAGTCTAGTTGACTGTTTTGCCCCTAATAGCTCGGTCGACCATCCCGACACTGTTTTTCAAGTCCATTACCTCTGGGACACTATTTCAAGGGTTTATACCCATTTCCAGCCTTTCAGACCATTATCGGACTTTTGGAACATTCCCGGACCTTCCGGAGTCACTCCTAATGAAGCTAAGCCAAAAATTGTATGATAGTCACTAATATAGGCCCCCAAATCTTTTACCTTACATAACAAGGGTTGAAAGATACGTTGCTTGCTGATCTAAAAAATTTCCTAAGTGGCTGGCATCACTAGCAGTGTCACCAAGCCAAAATTCGGCCTAGTGCCACCAGTGGAAAATTTGCCCTAGCGCCACTGCAACAAGCGCCGGGTCAATCTTTTGTCTATAAAAACAGTGCCTCCCCCTACGTGAAATGGGTCAACAATCTATGTCCATAAACTCTGTCTCTCTGCAAACAGACCTCGAGCTCTCTCAAAACCCTAGCTGTCTTAGGTCTATTCAAACCCTAGTCTCTATACACTCTCACCCTAGCCTATATATACTCCATACACTCATATACAAACCTCCAAGCAAGCATTAAAGACTGAAGTGTTACAAGTTCGAAGCTTTCAAAGTCCAAGAAAAGCAAAGCAAATAAAGCAAATAAAGAAAATAAGATACGAGGTTGGTTTTTCTCTTTACGTTTATATAATTCCCCTTCTTTCTTCTTCCTCCTAACTTACTTGGGTTTTCTTCAATTTTAATCCCCTATATCTTCCCCACCCCCCCCCCCCCCCCCCCCCCCCCCCCCCCCCCCCCCCCCCCCCCCCCCCCCCGCGGCCGCCTTGCATGCTTGGAACAAGGGAATCCTCAATTTATGTGTAGGAAGAATGGTTGAAAGTCACCGTGTCGGGGGCTTTCTTCTAATTCAACCTTAGACCATGTGGATTTGGCTTCCTTGATTATGTGGTGAAACCTAAACCTTGTATGTTCATGACCTTACTTGCATTGTGCATATCATGTTCATACATCTCTTCAAAATTGTTTTTAAATGTTGTTTTCAAAGCTTGCATCAAAATCCTCTTTTAAAACTTGCATTCAAAATCACTCTCGTAGAGTGATTCTAGCTAATCCATGGTTAGGGTTGCTTTAGAAAAGTGTTATATTCACTGTGACCATCAAGATCCATATTTTGGGTATAAACCCTAACTTATTTTTCACTTAAAATGTTTCTAGTCATTCCATGATTAGGGTCGTTTTAGGAAAGTCTGATATTCAAAGTGATCAAATTGGTTCATATTTCAAATTCATGTTATTTTCAAAACCACTAACTTATAATGATTCTAATCTCTTCATGGTTAGAATCATTTTAGGAAAGTGAGACCTTCAAAGATTTTAAAAAGTCCATATTCAAACCCCTTTCAAAATTGCTTTCTAAAATACTTTCTAAAAGTTCTTTCCAAAAATTGCTTTCCAAAAAATTCGTTTCTAAAAACTCCCTTCAAAAATCTATTTTCCAAAAAGCTATTTTCAAACTCCTGTCCAAAAGTTCTCTTCAAAAATTCACTCTCTAAAAACTATCATCAAGTTTCCTTCCTAGAAACTCTCTCCAAAAGATTTACTTTCGAAAATCTCTTTTTTTTAGAGTCTAAGTCAAACCCTAGATTTCGTGGTTAGGAAATCCTAATTCTCTTTCTTAAAATTATGACTTCCAATTTTGCCTCAAATCATAGATTTCCAAAACCTCTATTTTCTAGATCAATTCTTAGTTTTCCAAAATCTAATTTTCTACATAAAATCATAGGTTTTCAAAACCTAGATTTTTAAAATTCAACCTTTCCAATTCCATGTTAGGTCTAATCTTTCAAATTAGGAAACTAGATCGAATCTTTCCGTTTAGGAAACTAAATCATATCAAATCATCTATTTTTAGAAATAAAATCTAATCTTCTATTTTAGGAAACAAGAATCAAATCTTTCTAAATTCAAAAGTTTCCTAAGTTTGAACTTTCTAAATTCAAAACTTTCTTAAATTGAAATCTTTCCAAAACTAACTCTTTCCTAAAATCGAAAACTTTCCTAATTTGGAAACTTTCTTAAAGTGAATCTTTCTTATTTTGAAACTTTCCTAATTCAAAGATTTCTAAAGTCTAATATTTCTTAAACCCTAACTTTCCAAATCATTCCAAGTCAAGTGTTTGTCGAATCAAGTCAAATCTCTTTTCAAATCTTCCTTAAATCCAACTTTCCTAATTCGAACATTTTCTAAATTCAGCTTTCTAAAATCAAACTTTTTAAATATAAATTAAATCTTTTCCAATTCAACTATATGTTCCTACCCTTGGATACCTAAACCATAGTTCAACCCTAACCCTAAACTTAGGAAACTTCAAACTCTTTTCTAGAACTCATTTCTAAATCAAGATGGTTTTCCAACTTCAATCTAAGTCAACATGTTTTCAAAACTCAACTCTTTCTTTCTTAAATTAAGTCCAAGTTCTTCTTCCAAGTCCCTTCTTTTCAAATCAAAGTCAAGTCTAAGGTCCAATTCTAAGTGTAGGTTCAATTTCAAATCTTCTATTCCAAGTTCAAATCAAATTTCCTTTTCAAATCAAATGCTTTTTCAAATCAAATTCTTTTTCTAATAAAAAATTTTCAAACCCTTAAAATGTCTATTTTCAATTGGACTCTTGTCCGAAGTACGATTGACCTGATTCCCAAAAAGGGATATGCAGGCAACCCTCATGGGTGTGGTCATAACTTTTCTTAAGTTTCCAATTGCACAATCTTTTTCAAACTTCCAATTCTATGATCTATTTCAAGTTTCTAATTCTAAAGTCTATTTTCAACTCTCAAATTTCGATTTCTAAAACCTTCTTTCAAAAATGAAATCTATCTTTTCAAATCCATTTTAAAATTAAATCAAGTCTTTTTAAATCTATTTCTAAAATCAAATCGAGTTCTTTTCAAATCTATTTTCAAAATCAAATCAAATTCTTGCACTTGCATATCATGCATCATGTCAAACTTCTTTCTAAAAGTTCTTTTCTAAAGTGGATAGTATTGGACATTTATTAATCAAAGATTCTGAATGAGTGAACCTAGGGTGAATAGACATGTAAGTACCGCAAGGAAGGGGTCGGGTGATGGCTTAGTGCGTCTTTCCTACACGTAACCAACCTCCGAACCTAAATCACTGTTTTCAAAGACCAAATGGATTTATTTTCAAAAAGAGCTTAAACTTTCCAAAGGTTGCCAAACATCCTATTTTCTTAAAAACCCTCTTTTGAGAAAGTTTTCAAAATCTTTTTAAAAACCCTAAGTGTAATCTTCGGATTGTGCTTAGTTTTAGGTGACCTAACTCACCTTAATCAACTTAGGTGGCGACTCCAAACTTTTTCAAAAAACCCTTAATTCAAATCAATTCTCAATTTATACCTAGTCGCACTCATTCTTCTTGGAGGATGAGTTCTAACGAGAGAGCATTGTGTTTTTTCCACTTTTGTGTATTTTCCTCAAGTGCAAAAAGTCGGGGCGCGACAGCTGGCGACTCCACTAGAGATGCTTAGAGGGTTAGGTCATTGTCATATTTCTTCACCCTAACCCATTTAGAGTCATTGATTAATTTGTCCAATTCTATCCACTTAAAAAACTTTTAAAATCAAGTTTTTCCAAGTTGTTTTCAAAATCATGTCATTGCATGCATTCAATTACATTCAATTATTTTATCTTGCATTAAGTTTTTCATTCAAGGTACTAACTTTTACATATTTTTATAGGTGGACCTTTATTCATATTATATTAACTGCCATGTGTGAATGAATGTATGGAATGGACAATATGGATGAGAGTTGTTGGGCCCTTTCCTCCGTTTTTTAAAATTTCACACACTCACTACACATGCACAAGCATTTGCATACTTGCATTCTTTACTTGATTATGTCCCTTCTAGCTATAAGAAGGAACGATATATTGGTTGTGGGCAAGATACTGTGTCAGTTTCTTCACCTATGGCCTCTTGATGGTTCCCCCGCTCGGATCACCTATCGATAATGGCACCACCTCAGGGAGTGGGCCTAGGTTTGAAGATCTGGCAACTGAGCATTCTTAGGAAGCATTAGTAAACCCTTAACCTCATGCTCATGTAAATACCATGCATAGCCAAACATCTGTCAAATTTAAGACATGCACGTTGTTTTCAAAACCATGGAGGAAAGGGTGACTGCTTAATTTTCCTTTAAACTTGTCTATTCTTGTTGTTATAATGATTGTATTCCTGCTGTTATAATGCCTATCTAACTGCTTATGCATCCATGTTTACTTTACAAATGCATTTTCTCTCTCTCTCTCTTAACTCTATGTATACATGTTCATACATTCAATATTCCATGTCAAGATAAGAGTTTCAAAGTAACTCAAGTCATTACATCTTCATGTATATGATCAATCCAAAGAGAGTGACACCAAGTTCACGCTCCATTGCATTAAACCTACCAAAACCCTAAGGGTTTCCATGTAACACTAAGGACTCATTGCATGCATTTCAAGTCATTCCATAAGAGGAGCCCCAATCCCTCTATGCTCACGAAGATAGAGTTGCCAAGAAGACAAGGGGCAATCAAACATGGTCTCTTAACAACCCCCTCAACATCAAGTCTAAAGAAGACAAATCCAAAGACTCAAGAGTAGTTTAGAATCTTCAAATGTAAAAGTAGATAGGTGGAAGTCCAAAGGAAAATATTCCCCTTTCCTCTTATTAAAGTGTACTTTGTTTTCTTTTGTATGTTAAACTCAAAGTTCAAGGTATACTGTTACTTTTCGTAATTGAATGTATGAATGATCGAATGTTCCCACTCAGCGGTAAGGTATCTGCATATAGGGGTAAACCCCCTATCTTCAAAAGTGAGCCAAGCACATCATGTTTAGTCTCCCTCTCAAGCAGGGACATCCTTAAGGCATGCATTGCATAAAAATTGTCAAAACAAGGCACTAACTTTTTCTTTTTCTGGTTTTATGTCTGTCTTCACTTCCCCCATTGCTACAAATTAAAAGCTAAAGTCCATACGGGAAGACACCCATGGAGCCACTCAATGCACTGACTCAGATACTAAAGGAAGTAAGAGTCAGAAATAAGATGAGTAAAATGGAAGCAATGCTCTCTTCATTCCTATCCCATGCTAGAATAGCAACTCATAAACAAGCAGAGTCCTACTTTGAAATGTAAAACCCAAAACCTCTTCGACTCCTAAGCCACCGACCCAGTTGTCATTACACTAGAACTTGATCCCCGGCCTCCAAAAATATCTAAGACACCTCCCAGACTTAGGCAAGCAAGTGGGAAAAAATGAACATTTACTAAGCTCGCCTGCACACAAACCACGCCTTATTATGGTCTCCTAGCAGTGGTACTTGAAACCTATGCCCTCTCGGCCTCGGCCTAATCCTTTGCCACATTACTTCAACTCGACAGCAAGCTATGAATATCATTTGAGCAGCCAAGGACACGACACTAAAGATTGTTTGACCCTCAAACACAAGATTCAAGACTTGATAGACAATAAGACCATTGACTTACAACCGGTGAATCCTCCTCCTACTCCAAATGTCACTACAAACCCTCTACTAGACCACACTATTAACATCATCACAAACTACAATGACGACAGGATTTTGACTGCCATATGCCAAGAGGTATATTACAAGGATGAAGATGACATGGACTGGGAGGAGCTGGAGCAGCATTACGCCTTGTCTTGGTATAACCCCAATAAAGTGCAAGACCCCGAAGATGGGCCCGTGGATGAATCTATCAAGGAGGTTGACCATGTGGTACAAGAAGCTGAGTACATGGAAGAAGAATTGCAACCAGGCATCTTCGACCCATCCAAAATACAGGAGTCGTTCATACCAAGTACTACATGCCTGCAGCTATGCACACTTAAGGAGCGCTGGGGCACAACCTAGTGTAAAAGCAAAAAACCCAGAGCCCGGGTCAAGTCTATTAAGCTGGAAGAAGGTGAGCTGGCCAACTTGTTTAGTGAAGAAACTAAGGAGGCAACTGAGGAAAGCAAAAGGGTCAATAAAGTTGATTACACCATCACTGCCGACTCACTTGGAGCCCTAGGAGAAGCCTCTACCTACCCTGCCTTTTCCAAACATTTCAACAACAGATGGAGCATCGAAGATGTGGGCATTATTCCAAAGCCCTACTGAGAGGGGTTCTCTTCAAAAGCGTACAAGAGAGGGGTGTTTTCACCCACTTTATTTCTATCCCATTATTTTTATGCCTTTAAATTTATATTTGCATTTCAATTGCTTCTAAAAGAACTCTATGTTTGCACTTTATTAAAATAATAACATGCTAGTTTTCGTTCAAATTGCTGTTATCTCATATCTTTCTTATGAATGGTGAATGCTTCCTACACAAGGGACATGGTCTATCATATGGAGGACTTGACTTGAAAGGTATGATAGCATGAGTTAGCCATTCGCTGATTGATCAACTTTTTGAAAAGAGAGAGGATGAAGATGAGTGAGAAAACTACCCCAAAAGTAGCACTTACAAGACACCGGAGCTAAGCAATATGCGGTAAGATTATCAAAAGGAAGAGGAGTCATCTTTCATTTTTCCTTAAAAAAAAAAATGATGATGTTTATATACCCTTTGCTTAACCCACTAGTGCCTCACAGAAAGCAAAGATTTCTTGTCAACCCTGATTCAACACCATTCCCCCACACTGGGGCAAATAGATAACTGAAGACTCCGTAAGGCATTTCATTAATCTTCCCTCAAGCTAAAGTAATGTTGAAGGCTCTATGGATCAAGCAATCTAATTCAAAATAAATAGAGGCCGTCATTTCATTTCCCATATAGTCAAAAGCAACCTTTGTCAAATTTGTTGAGCTGGTTACCTTTCTTTTCAAAGAAAAAACCCAAACCTAGGGATCACCGCCCACAATGGGTTAAATGAAAATGCTAAGAAAAAATCTAAGAGAGAGAAGTCGTAGAAATGTTCGTCTCACAAAAAGGAAAAAGAAAAACAAAGGAAATGGAAGAAAAAGCAAAGCAAAAAGAAAGAGTTGCTATGGGGTAAGAGGCCAAAAAAAAAAAAAAAGAGCATATATAAGAAAAGGCCTGAAGAAAGTCATGTTTGTGCCATCTTGAAAAATGTATAGAAAGGTCAAAAGAGAAAAGAGTCATTTCATGGCATTCTAAGGAGTATATAATAAACGCAAGAAGAAAAGTCCAAAGGTTATCCTAGGTAATAAAAAAGCCTAATAGAAGCTATAGGTTCGAGCTTTTACCTTTTCTTGTTAAAACCCAAACCATGGCCTACATTATAACCCTATTAAAGTTCATTCTGATTAAAAAATGATTGCTTGATTTAAATGAGCCAGACATATTGCCAAAGCTGAAAACGGATGCGAGAAATCAAAAACATGTTGGAAGAGCAATCGAGGATGGTATGAATCTAAACCCTGCCAAAAGCAATGTCAAACTTGAGCCTGTATATCCCATTGTTTTAAAACCCCATAACCTAGCCTACATTATGGTCCTAAAGCAAAGTCTCCTCAAATTGAAAGATTTGGCTGCTCATCGCTCTACTAAAGGTCGAGTAAGTTGCTGCTAAGGCCCCGAGGGTTGAGAGTTCAAACCAAATAATCCCATACACCAACCCAAGGTAGAAAATTAGAGTTTATCAAAAGGATGAGAAAGGTACAAAATGCTATGATCTACTCATGGTAAGGTCAAGCCAAAGGGGAGACCAAGCCCCTAACAAGGAAGGAGTTGCCATTCCAAGGATGTATAATTTGACAGTGCTCCATTCATTGTATTAACTGTTGCATCTCTAACATGTGTAAATATTTTGATAAAATTTCGGCATGAGATTCGCATATACAGGACATAGCTCCATGTAGAAACAGAAGTCACCAAAGTAGTTTAATATCATCTCATGTAATAAATACATATCATCATCATTATCTATGTATATGCATCTGTTCATATACCTAGTTGTGTAAATATCTTTGCCTGTCCATGCATCAATACATACATCTAACTATCTAAATCATAAATGTCCACTCCATGCAAAATTTACAAAATAAATTGTCTGACAAGGAAACTAAATACATCTCCAAGATAGAATACAGGAAAATTTGAGCCTATGTCCAAGGGGCACTCATCACAGATCAAAGTGGATGTCTAGGTCAAAGTCTCCCAAGCCTAGCTCTGGAGGAGGTAGACGACTGCTAGAAGCACCAGCATCCTACAGAGAAGAAAAAAATGGAATTGGCAAGGCAAGGAAATAACTAAGCAACGTCAAAACAAAGAATGAGAAAGGACAACATACCCCGCTGCAACCCATCTGAGCCAAACGTGCTGTCAAGGAAGCTACCTTCACCTGGAAATGATCCCTCTCCATTTGGAACTAGTCCATCTCCATCTGGTACCAGTCATTCTGGTCCCTCACAGTGGTAAACTCAGCCTGGGGCATATATCCTTCGGCTCGATGCCACAAATCCACCACCTCTTGGCTAACGGCGTACCCACCGCCGACCACCTCAAACTGAGTAAAAGCACCTACAGAATGGGCTCTAAAGTGTGCAGCGTAATCAGTCTCTGGAGGAAGCAGAAAATCAGCACCGACTGTCACTTTTGATATGGAATGGGGACCCCTTTAACCAAGGCTTCAAACATGTACTCTGGTGGATCCCTTGCTGACCGGAATTCCTCGTGGAATTGACTCCAATGCCGATCTCCCAGATAAGACTCCCAGGAATCATCGTTAAGAAAGGAAACCCTTGACAGAGAGAATGGGACCAAGTACCTGACTACCTCATATTGAACGGATCTGATAAAGGGTAGCCAAGTAATGTCCCTTGCCTCGATGAGCTCCAGGTTAGCCTGTATCGTCACGAAGTCAGTAATCTCAGATCGTTGGGATACTCGGTCACGAGCCCACCTCAAAGCTCGAGGATAAAGGTCAGCCTCAATAATCTCGGGACGACAGACTAGTAGGTACTCATAACTCCACTAGACAAGAAAGGCCAGAAACCAGTCAGAATGCCCTAACGAGAGGAAGTTCGAACCCACATCGATCGAAGGAAGCAGCCAAAGGAAAAGGAACCCTAATCTAGCTTAGAAAAAGCCTCCAAATCACCAACCGAAAAGGGAAGAGCGACTTCTCGCTGGGCAGGTGGTGGCTCAACAGCAAAGGTACTATCATCACACGTAAGCCAAGAAACTAGAAAGGCAAAATGCTCAAAAGGAGGCAAATCTAGCAAAACACACACGTCGGCCCTACTGACTGACTGTAAGGTGATCCGCCGACCGACAAAGGAAAGCTCCGTGATGATGGCACAATCTAACGGAGTAGGTTCCAACTCAAAGTCCACAAAATGGAAAGTGTCGGTCTTGCCAAACCACCTCTCAATTAGGGCTAGCACTAGATGTCTGTTCAAGCGGTTAGCCTGTAATCCGATGAAGGCCCCAAACCTAATCTCTACCAAGAAAGCCCTGTGAGATGGAGTCGCCACTGCATAGTGCTGAAGACAAGATGAATAGCCCCTCTGAAAGATGCGTGTACCCGTGGAGGAGACAAATGTTGTTGAGAGTAAATGCTAGGATGTTAGGCAAGGTCTCCCAGTAGAGGAATATCTAGTATCTCCAAATCACCAAGATCGGCATCCGTCTGCCAATGTCTAGAGGAGGCCCTCCCGTAATCGATCACCCGATTGCCAATGCCTGATACCTCCTCCTTTGCATCCATCTCCTCCTTAAAGGCTTGCTCAACTGGAGGGAAGGGGTCGATTGAAGGTCTACTCCCCCTTCTACTCTGACTGGAGGATGCTTGGCTCAAAGATCTTCGACTACCTCTTAAATGGCTGGAACTACCAATAGAATCCGTGCGGGCCCCTTTCCCAAATCAGTGTCTCGTCTCCGAATCATCATCATCTGCGTCTGCCTTATTGAAGATCAGGGTAAGAATGTCAACATATGGTAAGTATAACTCGAAAAGGTAAAAGAGATAAGAAGTAAGGAAAAGAAGAAAAGGAAAAAATTAAAAAAGATTTCAAATGATAAGTCAACATGAATTTCCTACACATTTTGATTTTAAAAGTCAAGTTTTAAGTCAAAATGAATTTCCTATACATTTTGATTTTTAAAAAAATCCAATTTTCGAGTCAAAATGAATTTTGTACACATTTGGGTCTGTAAAAAATTTAATTTTCAAGTCAAAATGAATTTTCTATACGTTTTGTCTTCAAAAATGTCAAGTTTCGAGTTAAAAAGAATTTCTTATACATTTTGCTTTCAAAAGATTTTTAATTTCAAGTCAAAATGAATTTTTCAAACATTCTATCATCAAAAAGTCAATTTCAAGTAAAAGCGAATTTTCTACACGTTTTATCCAAATTTCAAAATGGTTTCTAATTCAAAGTCCAAAGTTCATTTCAAAATTAAATCTCAAAATTTTCCAATCAAAGTCTATCTCAAGTTCTTTCCTCAAAAAGATTGTTGTTCCAATCAAAGTTTTTCTAAAAACTTCTTCCTCCACAAAATCTTCTTCAAAATTAACTCCTAAAAATTCTCAAGTTTTCAATCTTCCAAAATTCTTATCAAAGTCCAAAGTTTCCAATTTCAAAATCCATTTTTAAAAATCTTCCAAAATATTTTTCTCAAAAGTTTTCATTCAAATTTTCTTCTTAAATGTTTCTTCGAATAGTTTTAGTGCCCTTGAGTTTTTCGGGGGCTTCTTTGCCAAAAAGACCCCTCCCTCAAAAGTTTTATATATTTTCCCTTCAAAAAGATTTCATTTCAAAAAATTTCAATAGAGTTCTGTTTAAAAATGATCCCTACAACGTTCACGACACCACAAAAAAAGTGCAAACAATGCACTTCACTATATACCAACACACACAAAAGAATCGGTGCACATTTTCAAGAGTTTTCAAATTTTCAAAGACATGTCTTGATTTTCAAAAATTCAACGATTGTCAATATCGTTGCAAAAGTTTTTCAAAACCACTTCAAATGTTTTCTAAAAATATTCTCACATTTTTCTAGGGATTAAAAGTTAGATATTTCCATTATTTTCTAATTTTCCTTATTTTTAACCTATTTCTCTATTTTTTAAAAAATAAAAAATTCACAGAGTTTTCAAAAAATCACAAAATTGCATACGGCTATTAAACAAAAAACACAAAAATAACTCCACAAAAGCATTCAAAACATGTCAAAACATTGATTTCGACTGTTTATACAACTCAAACCGAGTTCCATATGTCAAAATCAACACGAAACCAAAAAACTCACCTCTTGGAGTTCTCCGACAAAATCTTCTCTTTTGGCGACTTTTCTAACAATGGTGACAATTTTTTGGTAATCGTCCAAGATCCCTGAAGGTCACTCCTTCAAATCTCAAGCCTCTCTCTTTGTGTAGCACTCGAAAAAGCTTTCTGCTATCCCAAATATCGCAAACTTCAAATTAGAAATGTTGCTGGTTTTAACTTCAGGCTTAGTGCCACTAGTAGTGGCGCCCAGGCAAAATCAAAGCATGCGCCACTACTAGTGGTGCCTTTGTCAAAATTCTAGGCAATTTTGCCCATTTTCCTGCCAAAACTCGATTTCAAATGCCCCCTTTGGCCAAATATCCATTTTCAAAGTTCCAGTCTTCAAAAATTTCCAAATTCTATCCCTCCATTCGCCTCGTAGTCAACATGAGACTCTTACTTTATCGTTTTCTATCTTCGACAAGGAAAGCCAGAAAAAGAGGGGTAGCTATAAGCACCCCATTTTTGCTCGCTCAGCAATCTCCAGTTCGTCCGGACGTACATTCAAACCAACACAGATATATTCAAGTCCAAATCAACTTTTCAAACTCAATCTAATCAATCAATCGCTTCGCGGGCCCGCTGGGCCCAATAAAGGCAAAATAACCAAAATGCCCTTGTGGCATTACTTGGTCCAATTCCAGTTGACACGTTTTCTTAGAGACGGTAAGTCCCCGTTTCAATCTCAAATTCAATTTCAAGTCCAATTCCAATTCAAATCAAATCTGACACGCCTTGCGAGAAAGTTGATCTCTCAAGCGATAAGACCATCCAATTCGACACATTTTTTGAGAAAACTCTTCGGAACGGTAAGTCCCTTCAAACCTATTGACCAAGACGGAACCCAAGTCCTCGAAATGATAGAACGGTCCACCTTTGGCGTCTGCTAGCCTGCTAGTGAAGAATGTCTGTTATTCGGCACGTCTTTCGAGAAAGTTGATTCCTTAAGCGATAAGTCCACCTAGTAGCTTCCCAAGATCAGGCAGTCTTCGAAATGAATGCGCACTGTCAGAGTGGTGGAAACACTCGCAAATATCATAACCGTTAGAGTAGCGGAAACACTTGCATACAGGTCGACATTTGGAATTGCCAACAAACCCCTTATGTCACGAGACTAAATTTGCCTCTAGGCTATGACACGTTTACCCAAGGACAAAATACCTTTGGAAACCAACTCATCACAGGTCGTCAGAGTGATGGAAAGACTCAAAACCAAGGTCAACACCAGTGCCTGCTAGCCCACTTCGATGAAAAATGACCAAACTGCCCCTTGGGCCTTTTTCGGTACGCCTCTCGAGAAAGTACCTAAGTCCTCAGAGTGGTAAGTCCACCATTCTAAGATCATCCTAAAGATGATCCAGCTTGCTTAAGTGCCTTCCATTCGGTTTCAGAACAACTCCGAGACCATTCGGTCACAATGACTATTTTGCCCTTAGGCATCAGAGTGCCTCCGGAAACCATACTAGCTCTCGGTATCAAACCGGTTATCTTCTAAAAATACTTGTGATAGTATTCCTAACCTTCCAATACTTTTTCGGATCATTCCGAGTCTATTTCAGTAAACCTGGTACAAAATGACCGTCTTGCCCCTGGTGGGTCAGTCACCTTTCCAACCACACCAGCTCTGGGTATCAAACCAACAATCCCTTAGAACACTCTAGATAGTATTTCCGACCTTCAAGTCCTCTGATGAGTCATTTTGAGTCCATTCCAATGGTTTTCTAGTCTAGTTGAACGTTTTGCCCCTAAAGCTCGGTCGACCATCCGGACACTGTTTTTCAAGTCCATTACCTCCAGGACACAATTTCAAGGGTTTCTATCCATTTCCAGCCAAAATTTGGCCTGGAGTGGCACCAGTGAAAAAATTGCCATGGCGCCACTACAATAAGTCCCAGGCCAATCTTTTGTCTATAAATACAGAGCTACCCCTTATGAGAAAAGGGTCGGCAATCTAAGTCTATAAACTCTGTCTCTCTGTAAACAGACCTCGAACTCTCTCAGAACCCTAGCTCTCTTAGGTCTATTCAAACCCTAGTCTCTATACACTCTAAGCCTAGCCTATATACACTCCATACAATCATATACAAACCTCTAAGCATCCATTGAAGATTGAAGTGTTGCAAGTTTGAAGCTCTCAAAGTCCAAGAAAAGCAAAGCAAATAAAGCAAATAAAGAAAAGAAGATACGAGGTTGGTTTTCTCTTTACGTTTATGCAATTCCCCCTTCTCTCTTCTTCCTCCTAACCCACTTGGGTTTTCTTCTATTTTAATCTCTTATATTCTTCCGATTCATGTGCAGGAAGAATGGTTGAAAGTCACCATGTCGAGAGCTTTCTTTTAATTCAACCTTAGACCATGTGGATTTGGCCCCCTTAATTATGTGGTGAAACCTAAACCTTGTATGTTCACGACCTTACTTGCATTGTGCATATCATGTTCATACATCTCTTTAAAATTATTTTCAAAGCTTGTATCGAAATCCTCTTTCAAAACCTGCATTAAAAATCTTATTTCCAAATTCACACTCCTAGAGTAATTCTAGCCGATTCATGGTTAGGGTTGCTTTAGGAAAGTGTTATATTCATTGTGACCATCAAGGTCCATATTTTGGGTGTAAATCCTAACTTGTTTTTCATTAAAACCACCATCTTAAGATGATTCTAGTCATTCCATGGTTAGGGTCATTTTAGGAAAGTGTGATATTCAAAGTGATCAAATTGGTCCATATTTCAAATCCAAGTTGTTTTCCAAAACCACTAACTTAGAATGGTTCTAACCTCTTTATGGTTAGAATCGTTTTAGGAAAGTGAGACCTTCAAAGGTTTTCAAAAAGTCCATATTCAAACCCCTTTTAAAATTGCTTTCCAAAATACTTTCTAAAAGTTCTCTCCAAAAATTGCTTTCTAAAAAATTCGTTTCTAAAAATTCCCTTAAAAAATCTATTTTCCAAAAAGTTCTTTTCAAACTCCTTCCCAAAAGTTCTCTTCTAAAATTCACTTTCTAAAAACTATCATCAAGTTTCCTTCCAAGAAACTCTCTCCAAAAGATTTAATTTCAAAAATCTCTTTTTTTTTTAGAATCTAAGTCAAGCCTTAGATTTCGTGGTTAGGAAACCCTAATTCTCTTTCTTAAAATCACGACTTCCAATTTTGCCTCAAATCATAGATTTCCAAAACTTTTATTTTCTACATCAAATCTTAGATTTCCAAAATTTTATTTTCTACATAAAATCATAGGTTTTCATATCCTAGATTTTCAAAATTCAACCTTTCCAATTTCATGTCAAATCTAATCTTTCAAATTAGGAAACTAGATCAAATCTTCCCATTTAAGAAACTAAATCAAACCCTTCAATTTTAGAAACCATATCAAATCTTTTATTTTTAGAAATAAAATCTAATATTCTATTTTAGGAAACAAGAATCAAATCTTTTTAAATTGAAAATTTTCCTAAGTTCAAATCTTTCTAAATTCAAAACTTTCCTAAGTTCGAACTTTCTAAATTCAAAACTTTCCTAAATTGAAATCTTTCCAAAACCAACTCTTTCCTAAAATAAAAAACTTTCCTAATTTGAAAACTTTCTTAAAGTGAAGCTTTCCTATTTTAAAAATTTCCTAATTCAAAGATTTCTAATGTCCAGTCTTTCCTAAATCCTAACTTTTCAAATCATTCCAAGTCATGTGTAAATCCAACTTTCCTAATTCAAACTTTTTGTAAATCCAACTTTCTAAAATCAAACTTTTCAAATCTAAATTAAATCTTTTCCAATTCAACTATATGTTCCAACCCTAGGATACCTAAACCTTAGTTCAACCCTAACCCTAAATTTAGGAAGCTTCAAACTCTTTCTAGAACTCATTTATAAATCAAGATGGTTTTCCAACTTCAATCTAAGTCAACATGTTTTCAAAACTCAACTCCTTCTTTCTTAAATCAAGTCCAAGTTCTTCTTCCAAGTTCCTTCTTTTAAAATCAAAGTCAAGTCTAAGGTCCAATTCTAAGTCTAAGTTCAATTTCAAATCTTCTATTCCACGTTAAAATCAAATTTCTTTTTCAAATCAAACTCTTTTTCCAGTCAATCTTTTCAAATCAAACTTTTCAAATCTCAAAGTGTCTATTTTCAATCGGACTCTTGTCCGAAGTACGACTGACCTGATTCTAAAAAGGGATACGTAGGCAACCCTCATGGATGCGGTCATAACTTTTCTTAAGTTTGCAATTCCACAATCTTTTTTTAACTTCCAATTCTATGATCTATTTTAAGTTTCTAATTCTAAAGTCTATTTTCAACTCTCAAATTTCAATTTCTAAAACCTTCTTTCAAAAATCAAATATATCTTTTCAAATCAATTTCAAAATTAAATCAAGTCTTTTCAAATCCACTTCTAAAATCAAATCGAGTTCTTTTCAAATCTACTTTCAAAATCAAATTAAATTCTTACACTTGCATATTATGCATCATGTCAAACTTCTTTCTAAAAGTTCTTTTCTAAAGTGGATAGTGTTGGACATTTATTAATCAAAGATTTCGAATGAGTGAACATAGGGTGAATTGACATGTAGGTACTACAAGGGCGAGGTAGGGTGATGGCTTAGTGCGTCTTCCCTATACGTAACTAACCTCCGAACTTAGATCACTGTTTTCAAAGACCAAATAGAGTTATTTTCAAAATGGGTTTAAAACTTTCCAAAAGTTGCCCAAACAACCTATTTTCTTAAAAACCCTCCCTTGAGGAAGTTTTCAAGATCTTTTTAAAAATCCTAACTCACCTTACTTTGAAAAGTGACCTAACTCACCTTAATCAAGTTAGGTGGTGACTCTAAACTTTTTTCAAAAGCCTTTAATTCAAATCAATTCCTAATTCAAACCTAGTCGCACTCGTTTTTCTAAAAGGACGGGTTCTAACGAGAGAGCACTTGTGTGTATTTTTCTCGATTGCGAAAAATCGAGGCACGACAGCGACGATTCCCTTTTGGCAGCCTAACTTGTCTCTTTTCAATTTTGGGGAATGCGAGCTTACTCCCACTCCTCAAGAGTATGGTTTTCTCCTTGATTTTCGAGATGATTCGGATGCTCACTTTTAGGGATGTTTTCCACTCTTCTAGTTTTGGGTGATCGGGCAATTATTTATTACTCCCCTATTCTAGCATATGTAGTACTCTGAGCTTGACCATGTATGCTCTTTGATGAGATTTTAGAGAGCTATTATGAATGATGAAAGATTCCCACAGACTGCTGCGGCATGGGCTAACTACCCTCGGGGCAGGAGATCGGGCACGGTCAGGTAGTATTCAGGACAGGTTGGTAGGTATTGCTTGAGAGTTCGACATTCTGAGATGGCTATCGCACCCAGATTTTTCGCACTTGAGAAATACACACACAAGTGGAAAAAATGTTGTACTCTCTCGTTAGAACTCACCCTCCAAGAAGAATGAGTGCGACTATGTTTGAATTGAAAATATATTTGAATAAAGGGCTCTTGGAAAAGATTTGGAGTCGCCACCTAACTTAATTAAGGTGAGTTAGGTCACCTAAAAACTAAGCAAAATCCAAAAATTACACTTAGGGTTTTGGAAAAGGTTTTTGAAAATACCACCTCAAGAGAGGGTTTTTAAGAAAATAGGTTATTTAGCAACCTTTAGAAAATATTAAGCCATTTTTAGAAAAATAACTCCTTTTGGTCTTCGAAATCAGTGATCCTAGGTTCGGAGGTTGGTTACGTGTAGGGAAGACGCACTAAGCCATCACCCTACCCCGCCCTTTCGGTACCTACATGTCAATCTACCCTAGATTCACCTATGAGAGTCTTCAACTAACAAATGGTTCAATCCTATCCACTTTGAAAAACAATGTTTGAAAAGAAACTAACATGATGCATGATATGCAAGTGCAAGAAAAGAGAATTGAAAAATAGATTTAGAAAGAAATTGATTTGATTTGAAAAGGAAAAGATAGAAGTTTGAATTTGAAAAGAAGGTTTTGGAATTGAAAATAGAGATTTGGAAATAGAAATTTGAAATTGGAAGTTTGAATATAGATCGGAGATTTGAAAAGATTTTGTGGAAATAGAAACTTAAAAAATGTTGTAACTGCACCCATGAGGGTTGCCTACGTATCCTTTTGGAGGAATTAGGTCAGTCGTAGTTCGGACAAGAGTCCGATTGAAAATAGAAGAGTTGATTTGGAAAAGTGTTGAAATTGGAATTTGGATTGGAATTAGAAGAGTAGGGAAATTTGGACTTTGATTGAAAGATTTGAAAAGATTGGTTTTTGAAAGACTTGGTTTTAGGAAATCTAGACTTAGGAACTTAGAAAAGAAGAATTTGACTTGAGAAGATTTTTGAAAAGAATTGACTCGAATATTGGACTTGGAAAATTAGGGAAGGTTGGATTTAGGAAGGGTTTGAATTAGGAAAGTTTCATTTTAGGAAAGTGTCATTTTAGGAATGTGTCATTTTAGGAAAGTCTTGGTTTAGGAAAGTTCCAACTTAGGGAAGTTTTGACTTAGAAAAGTTTCAACTTAGGAAAGTTTTGAATTAAGAAAGTTTCATTTTAAGAAAGGTTTTGGAATAGGAAAATTTTGAATTTGGAATGTTTTGAAATAGGGAAGTTTTGAAAGTAAGAAAGTTTTGAGTTTAGAAAGTTTTAGATTAGGAAAGATTTGAAGTTTAGGAAAGTTTAGAATTTTAGAAAGTTTTGGGTTTAGAAAGTTTTAACCTAAGAAAGTTTTGAATTTGGAAAGCTTTAAATTTGGAAAGATTTGAAATTTAGAAAGTTTAGGATTTAGAAAGTTTTAGAGTTTTAGAAGAACTTGAGATTAGGAAATGTTTGAATTTAAGAGAGATTTGAAAACCTAGATTTGGAAAGTCAAGATTTGAAAAAGGGGTAGAGTTAGGAAAGGGTTGAATTAGGAAAGATGTGGAAATTGAGTTTTAAAATTTAGAAAAGATTTTTATGTTCAAGTTTTGGAAACTTAAGATTTAGGAAAGTAGAAGATTAGGAAAGGGCTGAATTAGGAAAGATTTGGATTAGGAAGAGATTGGATTTTGTTTCTAAAAGAGAAAATTTGATTTTATTTCAAAAAATGGTGGATTTGATCTAGTTTCCTAAACGGGAGATTGGATTTGTTTTCTAGAGGGAAGGTTTGATTTGACAAGGATTTGAAAAAGAAAGTTTTAGAAACCCTACATTTGGAAGTGTATAGTTTTGACGTAGAAAATAGGTTTTGGAAATATAATTTTGATGTAGAAAATAAGGGGTTTTGGAAACCTAGGTTCTAAGGCAAGATTGAAAATCATGTTTTTGAGAAAGGAAATTAGGGTTTCCTAACTGTGAGTTCTAAGGCTTGACTTGAGCACCAAGAAAAAGAATTTTTGGAAAGTGTGTTTTGGAAACGAAGATTTTTGGAAAGCAATCCTAGAGAGGAGTTTTTGGAAAGTGAATTTAGAGAGAGTTTTGGAAACAAGATTTTGAAAAAAGCTTTTTGGAAAGAGTTTTTAGGAAAGTGAATTTTGAAGAAAGGGTTTTCTAGGAAGGAAACATAGGGAATGTTTTTAGGAAAGGAATTTTGAAGAGAGCGTTTTGGAAAGGGGTTTAAAAAAAGAAGTTTTGAAAAATAGATTTTTCGAGGAAGTTTTTAGAAAGCAATTTTGGAAAGAAGAGTTTTTAGAAATCATATTGAAAAATAGGGTTTTAGAAAGAGAGACTTTTGAAAAGAGAGTTTTTTGGAACGAATGAAAACATCTTACTTTCCTAAAGCGATTCTATCCATAAGAAGGCTAGAACCACTTTAAGAAAGTGGTTTTGAAAACAACAAGGAGTTGAAAATATGGACCGTATCGGTCCCTTTAAATGTAACACTTTCCTAAAGCAACCCTAGCCATGAAAAGGCTAGAATCACCATAGGGTTGTGATTTTGAAAACAAGTTTTGAAAAAAAAGATTTTGATACAATTTTGAAAAACAAGTTTGAAAATGATTTTGAAAACAACTTTTGAAAGAATGCAAGAATCATGATATTGTCGCGTCCAGATTTTTTGCACTCGAGGAATACTCACATAAGTGGTAAAAATATTGTATTATCTCGTTAGAACTCACCCTCCCGGAAGAATGAGTGCGACTAGGTTTGAATTGAAAATAAATTTGAATAAAGGGCTTTTGAAAAAGATTCGAAGTCGCCACCTAACTTGATTAAGGTGAGTTAGGTCACCTAAAAACTAAGCATAATCCGAAAACTACACTTAGGGTTTTGAAAAACGATTTTTGAAAATATCTCCTCAAGAGAGGGTTTTTAAGAAAAATAGGTTGTTTGGCAACCTTTGGAAAATATTTAGCCATTTTTGAAAAATAACTCCTTTTGGTCTTTGAAAACAGTGATTCTAGGTTCGGAGGTTGGTTACGTGTAGGGAATACGCACTAAGCCATCACCCTACCCCGCCCTTTTGGTACCTACATGTCAATCTACCCTAGATTCGCCTACGAGAGTCTTTAATTAACATATGTTCAACCCTATTCACTTTAGAAAAACAATGTTTGATAAAAAAACTAACATGATGCATGATATGCAAGTGTAAGAAAAGAGAATCGAAAAATATATTTGGAAAGAAATTGATTTGAATTGAAAAGGAAGAGATGAAAGTTTGAATTTGGAAAGAAGGTTTTTGGAATTGAAGACTGAAAATAGAAATACATCATAAAATTGAAAACTTGAAGAAAATTGTAGGATTGGAGATTGGAAATAAATTATAGAAATAGAAATTGAAAGATGTTGTGGAATTTGAGATTTGAAAGAGATTGTGACCGCACCCATTAGGGTTGCCTATGTATCCTTTTGGAGGAATCAGGTCAGTCGTAGTTTAGACAAGAGTCCGATTGAAAAGAGATTGATTTGGAAGAAGGAGATTGAATTGGAAATTGGATTAGAAGATTGAGAGATTGAACTTTGACTGGAAGATTTGAAAAGATTTGACTTTGGAAAACTCGGTTTTAGAAAAGCTAAACTTAGGAAAGAAAGAATTTAGAAAGGACTTGAGATTAAGAAAGATTGGATTCGACTTGGAATGATTTGGAAAGATTAGATTTAGGAAAGATTCGAATTTACGAAAGGTCCAACTTAGGAAAGCTCCGAATTAGGAAAGTTTCATTTTTGGAAAGTTTTGAATTAAGAAAGTTTTGAATTAGGAAAGTTTTCGAATTAGGAAAGTTTTGAATTTGGAAAGTTTCAACTTAGGAAAGTTTTGAAAATAGGAAAGTTTTGTTTTAGGAAAGGTTTGAAAAAGGAAAGTGTCGTTTTAAGAAAGGTTTTGAAATAGGAAAGTGTTGAATTTAGAAATGTTTTGAATTAAGAAAGTTTCAACTTAAGAAAAATTTAGAATTTGGAAAGTTTTGAAAGTTAGAAAGTTTTTAAATTTAGAAAGATTTAGATTTGGGAAGATTTGAAATTTAAGGAAAGCTTAGAATTCAGAAAGTTTGGAAGTTTAGAAAGATTTAACTTAAGAAAGTTTTGAATTTAGAAAAACTTTGAATTTGGAAAGATTTGAAATTTGGAAAGTTTAAGATTTAGAAAGTTTTAGAGTTTTAGAAAATCTTGAGATTAGGAAAGGTTTGAGTTTAGGAAAGATGTGGAAGCTTAGATTTGAAAAGTTAAGATTTTAAAAGAAGGTAGAATTAGGAAAGATTTGAAAGTTGAATTTTAAAATTTAGGAAAGATTTTTGTGTTCAAGTTTTGGAAACTTAAGATTTAGGAAAGGAGAAGTTTAGGAAGGATTCGATTTAGGAAAGATTTAGATTTTGAAATTTAAAGAAAGATTTAAAGTTTAGGTTTAAGAAACTTATGGTTTAAGAAGGTAGGAAATTAGGAAGGAGTTGAATTAAGAAAGGTTTGGATTAGGAAGGGATTGGATTTGGTTTCTAAAAGCAAAGGTTTGATTTTGTTTTCAAAAACGGAGGACGGGATCTAGTTTTCTAAACGGGAAGATTGAATTTGGTGTCCTAAAGGGAAAATTTGATTTGACAAGGATTTGGAAAAGAAAATTTCTAGAAACCCTAGGTTTGGAAGTGTAGAATTTTGATGTAGAAAACAGGTTTTGGAAACATGTATAGTTTGGATGTGAAAACAAGAAGTTTTGGAAACCTAGGTTTTAAGGCAAGATTAAAAACCACATTTTTGGAAAGAAAATTAGGGTTTCCTAATTATAAGTTATAGGGCTTGACTTGGGCTTATAAGGAAAGAGTTTTTGGAAAGTGCGTTTTTTGGAAACAAAGATTTTGGAAGGAAATCCTAAAGAGGAGTTTCTAGAGGGAAGAGTTTTTGGTAAGAGATTTTAAAGAGAAGGAGTTTTTGGAAAGTGTGTTTTTTAGAAACGAAGTTTTAGAAGGAAAATCCTAGAGGAGAGTTTCTAAAAGGAAGATTTTGGAAAGAGAGTTTTTGGAAATGAAGATTTTTAGGGAGCATTTTTAGAAAGTGAATTTGGAGGAAAGAGAGTTTTGGAAAGGAGTTGAAAAAGAGAGTTTTGGAAAGAGTTTTTAGAAAATAACTTCGGAAAGGAGAGTTTTAGGAAAGTATATTGAAAGAGATTTTTAGGAAGAGATTTTTGAAAAGAGACTTTTTAGAAGGTGTAAAAATGTCTCACTTTCCTAAAGCGATTCTAACCATAAGAGGGCTAGAACCACTTTAAGAAAGTGGTTTTGAAAACAACAAAGGTTGAAAATATGGACCATGTTGGTCACTTTAATTGTAACACTTTCCTAAAGCAACCCTAGCCATGGAAAAACTAGAATCACCCTAGGATTGTGATTTTGAAAACACATTTTGAAAAAGAGATTTTGATGCAACTTTGGAAACAAGTTTAAAAATGATTTGAAAAACAACTTTGAAAATAGTTTTTGGAAGATGTAAGATCATGATATGCACAATGCAATTTTGGGGTTGTGAACATACAAGGTTAAGACTTCACCACATAATCAAAGGGGCCGGACCCACGTGGTCTCTGGTTAGATTAGAAGAAAGCCCCCGACACGGTGACTCTCTAATAGTCTAATACTACACATGGACCAGGAGTCCCCTTGTTTCAAGCATGCAAAGAAAGGGGGTGGAAAGAGATATGGGATTAAAATAGAGAAAACTCAAGTGGGTTAGGAGAGAGAAGAGAGAGGGGGAAGAGCGGAAATTTAAATGGAGAACCTACCTTGTATCTTGTTTATTTTGCGCGCCTTGCTTTCTTCAGTCTTCGTCTTGATCTTCGTCTTCAATCTTCAAGAGCCGCCTTCAATCTTCAAACTTCAGATTGCAATTCTTCAAGTCTTCGAAGGAGGGTTGAAGGTTAGTGTATGAGTGTATGGGGGTGTATAGGAGTGTATATGAGGCTAGGGTTTGTGTATGGTGACTAGGGTTTGGAAAACCTAGGGAAGCTAGGGTTTTGGGAGTGTTCAAGCTCTGTATATCAAATTATATGATTTTTTGTTTGAGTTTGTGGATCCTTTTCACGTTGGAGGAGGCTATATATTTATAGAGGTTGGACAAACCTAGCGCCTGTTGTAGTGGCGCTAGGGCAAAATTGCTCTTGGCGCCACTAGGAGTGGCGCTAGGCCGATTCTTGGCTTGGTGCCACTAGTAGTGGCGCCAGCTAGTTAGGAAACTTTATAAGTTGGCAAGCAACGTATCTTTGACTAGATTTAGGCGTCTGTATTAGTGACTACCATGCAATCTTTAGCCTGGCTTCACTAGGAGTGACTTTGAAAAGTTCGGGAAAGATTTTGGAGGACCGGGGATGACCCAGAAGGCCGGAAAAGAGCAGGAACACTTAGAATGGTGTCTCGGAGGTATTTGACTTGAAAAATGAGGACAAGATGTGTCGGACATGTTGACCGGGCCGTTAGGGGCAAAATGGTCAATCGGGTCGAGGAGCTGCTGAGACAGACTCGGACTGTCCCAGAAGAAGACTTGGAATTTGAAAAAATTATTCAGAATGTTCCAAAAGGTTGCCGGTTTGATTCCCAGAGCCGGTGTGGTCGGAAAAGGAGACCGGCCCACCAAGGGCAAAACGGTCATTTTGTACCGGGTTGGCCGGAACTGATTTGGAATGATCCGGAAAGATAAGGAAAGGTTGAGAATACTATAAGAAGCATTCTCGGGGGGTTACTGGTTTGATACCCAGAGTCGGTGAGGTCAGAAAAGGAGACCGGCCCACCACGGGCAAAACGGTCATTTTGTACCGGGTTGGTCGGAACTGACTCGGAATGATCTGGAAAGATAAGGAAAGGCTGAGAATACTATAAGAAGCATTCTCGGGAGGTTACTGGTTTGATACCCAAAGCCGGTGTGGTTCCCGGGGCATTCGGATGCCTAGGGGCAAAATGGTCAACTTTACTGGAAAGTCTCAGAAAAGGATCAAGGGGCAGTTTGGTCATTTTTCACCGAAGGGGGCTAGAGGCACTGGTGTTGACCTGGGTTTTGAGTGTTTCCGCCACTCTAACAGCGGTCGTCGTGACACAGGGGTTTGTTGGCAATTCCCTATATCGACCTATTTGGGAGTATTTCCGCTACTCTAACAGTTGTGATGTTTGCGAGTATTTTCGCTACTCGGACCCTCTCGAGGAATAAACTGTCTCGAGAGAGGGATTGGAAAGGGGACTTACCGTCTTCGAGAAGACGTGCCTGATTTGGGACTGTCTCGAGGAATAAACTGTCTCGAGAGAGGGATTGGAAAGGGGACTTATCATCTCCGAAAAGACGTGCTTGATTTGGAACCGTCTCGAGGAATAAATTGTCACGAGAGAGGGATTGGAAAGGGGACTTATCATCTTCAAAAAGACATGCCTGATTGGAACCATCTCGAGGAATAAACTATCTCGAGAGAGGGATTGGAAAGGGGACTTACTGTCTTCGAAAAGACATGCCTGATTTGGGACCGTCTTGAGGAATAAACTGTCTCGAGAGAGGGATTGGAAAGGGTACTTACCGTCTCCGAAAAGACGTGCCTGAATTGGAACCGTCTCGAGGAATAAACTGTTTCGAGAGAGGGGTTGGAAAGGGGACTTACTGTCTCCAAAAAGACGTGCCTGAATTGGAATAGATTTACCGTCTCGAGGAATCAACTGTCTCAAGAGAGGGGTTGGAATCGGAAAGGAAAGGATAATGCCCCTAAGGGAATTTTGGTCATTTTGCCTCTATTTGGGCCTGGTGAGCCCGCAAGGCGATGGAAAAACGGGATTTGGACTTAGAAAATAGGTTTCGATTGGAATAGGCCCACAATGACTTGAAAACAAGTTTGGACGGAGTGTAGACTGTCGAGCGGTCAAAAATAGGGTGCTTACAGCTGCCCCTCTTTTTTCTGTCTTTGCTTGTCAAAGACAGAAAACGATAAGAGCAAGAGTGCCATGTTGACTGCGAGGCAGTCGGAGGGACGGACATTGAAAATCTTTTGACAATGGGGGTCGAAAACGGATAACGGGCCAAAAAGGCCTTCGAAAATGAGTTTTGGTGGGAAAAAGGGCAAAACTGCCCAGAATTTGAACCTGGCGCGACTAGTAGTGGTGCCTTTGGCTGAAAAACCTTGGCGCCTCTGCTAGTGGCGCCAGGCTTAGGATTAAAACCAAAAAATTTTCTGGTTTGAAAACCTACGGGATTTGAAGAGTTTTCGCAAATTTGTGAGGCATTGCGAGGAATCCATCTTGGACATTAAAGGAGTGCTTCTTGGAGACCATGGGTGATTGCCGGAAGGAGACCACGTCGCCGGAAGAGAAGATTTCGCCAGAGAACTTCCAAAAAGTAAGTTTTCAAATTTTGTTGATTTCGATGTGTAGATCTTCGTTTGAATCATGTGAATAGTGGAAATTGTTGTTTTGATATGCTTTGAACATTTTGGTGATGTTGTTTTTGCATTTTGGAGGTTCTTTAATTGAATTTGAACAATTTTTCATAATTATGCGAAGAGAGTTTTTTGCAGAAATAGGGGATCTGTTCCTACGTTGTGCAATGTGCCTTAGAAAAATGTGTTTAACAACCGTATGAAGTTTCATGATTTTTTGAAAACTTGGTGAATTTTTGATTTTTTGAAAAATAGGAAAATACTTAGAAAATTTAGAAAAATGAGAAAACTCAAAAAAATTGATGAAAATTTTAAAGTGTGAAATTTGGAAAAATATTGGAATATTTTAGAAAACATTTGAGGTAATTTTGAAAAATTTCGGGAGACGTTTGAAAACCATTGATTTATTTGAAAAATAAAACATGTGTCTTGAGAGTGCACAGTTTGTATTTTATGTTGATGTCATGGGTCTTGTAGAGGCCATGTTTAAACGGGAGTCTGCCGAAATTTTTAGAAATTATGGAAAGAGTTGGCTAAAGTTTTAGAAATAAAATCTTTTTGAAGGAAAAAGACAGAAAACCCTTGAGATTTGATTTGAAGTTGGAAAATCACAATGTTTATGTAGGAAATTTGTTTTATCATTTGAAATCCTTTATTTGTTTTGTTTGTGTTAGTTGTTTATTTTATTTTACTGTTATGTAAATTGCCCGTATGGCATGTTAACGTCTCTTACCTTAGCTTACCTTTTTAGGATGGTAGACGCGGGTGATGACGGTTCTGAGAGGAGACGCCGCTCGGGGAAGGCGGCCCGGACAGACTCTACTGGCGGCTCTAGTCGATCTAGAGGTAGTCGACGATCTACCAGACGATCTTCATCCAATCAGAGTGGGCAGGGGAGTAGGCTACCTGTCGACCCTTTTCCTCCAGTTGAGCAGGCTTTCGCCGAGGAGATTGATGCCGAGGAGGAGGCACCGGGCCCCAGGGATCAGGTGACTTGATGCAGGGTCACATCCCTCGCCTCAAACAGGTCTTGTCCCTACTGACTGGATGCAGGGTGATCCGTCGGCCGACAAAGGAGAGTCCCGTGCTTTGAGGTGGACTCGTGACCGAGTAGTTCAGCGATCGGAGATTACCGATTTTGTGATGCTCCGGGCTAACCTGGAGCTGATTGAGGCAAGGGATGTGACCTGGCGGCCCTTCATTGGATCAGTCCATTATAAGACAGTCTGGTACTTGGTCCCGTTGTCCCTATCGAGAGCTACTTTTCTTAGTGATGACACTTGGGAGTCTTATCTTAGAGAGCGACACTGGCGGTAATTTCATGAGGAGTTTCGATCAGCAGGAGCTCTGCCAGAGTATATGTTTGGAGTCCTGGTGGCGGGAGTGCCTATCCCTTATCAGGAGCGTCAGCCAGGTGCCGAGTTCCTCCTTCCTCCGAATACAGATTATGCTGCGCACTTTGGGGCTCATTCGGCCAGTGCCTTCACTCGGTTTGAGGTAGTGGTTGGTGGGTATGTTGTTGGCCAGGAGGTAGTTGACTTGTGTCGCCGAGCCGGAGGATATATGCCCCAGGTTGAGTTTGCTGCTGTGAGAGACTAGAGAGATCAGTACCAGATGGAGCGGGATCAGTACCAGGCCGAGGTAGCTTCCCTAACAGCTCGGTTATCTCAGATGGGTGGTGGGGGGGTATGTTATTCTTTCATTGCTTCTTCTTGCTCTGATGTTGCTTAGTTCCTTTTGTATGTGGCTGATTTCGGTTCTATCTTCCCTACAGGATGGTGGTGCGTTGAGTAGTTATCTACCTCCGCCGATGCCGGGTTTTGGGGATTTTGATCCAGATGATATCGACTTTAACCTGTGATAGATGCCCCTTGTAGAGACTCTGATCCTCTTTTGCCCCTTGTCCATGAGTTATATTTATGTTAGGCAGTTTTATTCTGATATTTTGTACAAAAATGAATATTTATGGTATTCAAATGCATGGATAGACAAATACATTTACAATCCGTTATGCTAAGTATATGATCAGTTGCATGTGATGTATGATGATGTTAGATATCTATTACATGAGTTGATGTTGATGACTTCTATTTCTACAGGGAGTTATATCCTATGTGTGCAAAGCCCATGTTGATTGATTTTTTTTTTAACATATGCACAGGTTAGAAATATATTAATAGAATGACACTGGGTGCTGTTAGACTTGTAGTCCTGGGAATGGTAACTCCCTCCTCTTCGGGGATTTTAGCCTCTCTTCTGGCTCAACCCTACCTTGATTGGATGATAGCATTTCGCACCTTTCTTGACCTTTTGATCACCTCCCACTCTCTGTCTTAGGGTTAGTGCATATGATTATTGGGCTGAGACTCTCGACTCTCGGGGTTTTAGCAGCAGCTTACCTGGCCTTTGGCAGAGCGATAAGTGGCCAGTCATTCCAATCCGAGGAGACTTTGTTTAGGACCGTAACGTAGGCTAGGTTATGGAGGTTTTAGAAATAATGGGATATGCAGGCTCAAATTTGATGTTGTTTTCCATAGAGCTTAAATCCATACCATCCTTAACTACTTTTCAATAGGATTAACATCCTTTTTTAGCTTTGGTAGCGTATCTAGCTCATTTAGATCAAGCAATCTGTTTTCAATCAGAGGGGACTTTAATAGGGTTGTAACGTGGGCCACGGTTTCGAGGTTTTGCAAGAAAGAGTAAAGGCTCAAACCTATTGTTTCTACTGGGTTTCCTTGTAACCTAGAATCACCTTTAAATTTTCTCCTTGTTTTTGACCATATACTTCTCAGGGTGAAAATGACCTTATTCTTTCACCCTTTCTATATACTTTTTGAGATAAACATGACTTTCTTCTCATTTGATCTTCGTATCATGCTTTTGAATATGACTCAATCATGGCTCCTTTAGGCCTTTCCTTAGAATCATGGTTTTCTTCTTCTTTTTTTTTTTTTTTTTTTGGCCTCTTGCCCCTTGGCAACTCTTTTCCTTTGCTTTTTCTTTCTATTTCTTCATGAAATAAATAATTCTTTGACCGTTTTTCCTTAGGCCTTTTTCTTGGCAATTCAATCTACCCGATGTGGGCAGTGATCCCTAGGTTGGGTTTTCTCGAAAAAAAAAAAGATGGATGGCTCAACAGGTTTGGCAAGGGGTTACTTTTGACTGTATGAGAAATGAAATGAGGGCCTCTCTTCACTTTGAATTAGATTGCTTGATCCATAGAGTTTTCAACACTATCCTAGCATGATAGAGGGGGACACCACTCCTAGAGTTCTCAACTATTGTCTGCCCCAGTATGGGGAGGAGAGTCTTGGATCAGGGTTGACAAAGAAAATTTTTGCTTTTTGTGAGGCACTAGGGGTTAAGCAAAGGGAATATGAGTACATTGGTTTATTTATTTAGTGATTCATTCCTTTATTTATATGTGGGGAAATGAAAAATGGCTCCTCTTCATTTTGATAAATTGGCCACACATCGCTTAGCTTCGGAGTCCTGCAAGTGCTGCCTTTAGGTAGTATCCTCAATCATCCTTATTCTCTCTCTCTGTGGAAGGCTGATCATTTGGTGAGTGGTAACCTCATGCTATCATCCCTTCAAGTTGGATCATTCCATAAGATAAACCATGCCCCTTGCGTAGAAAGTAGTCACCATTCCCCAGGGAAGACAAGACAACAACAATGGAATAAAAGACTGTCACATGATTATTATTATTATTTTTACGGAAAGCATAAAATTCTTAAACAATAAGAAGATGTAAACATTAATTTAAAGACAGGAAGTAAGAGGGATAGAAAGAAAGTGGGTGACAACACCCCTCTCTTGTTCGCTTTTGCAAGGAACCCATTCTAGTACGGCTTTGGGACAATTCCCACATCCTTGATGCTCCATTCGCGACCCGGATCCTCAGCTAAGGCGAGACAAGCAAAGGCTTCTCTTAGAGCTCCGAAGATGTTGACACTGTTGGTGCAGTTGTCAGCCTCCTTGTTCTTTGCAGTGGGTTCTTCTGTAAACAGGGTGACCAGCTCACCCCCTTCTAATTCGAAAGGCTCTGTCCGTTCTCTTGATTCCTCTAGCTCCAAGCCCATGTCTCCATAATTGTACTCAATCACGGGCCAAGGGTTCTCTAGTAATTGATGTTTAGCTGCTGCATACCTCGGGTGTAGAAACTCAACACCCCATCCATCAACAACTGTGTTCTGGGTCATCTCATCTTCCAGGAATATTGGCTCCTCAATGGGCTAGTCAGAAGCATCAGGCACCGCCCCAGGGTTACGGAGATAAATTAGGCATAGTGGGAGATCCTCCTCTCAGTCATCTTCTTCCTCGGTCTTCCAATCGTCCCCATAATCTTCGACCTTGGGCTCGTTGAACTTTCCCTCGCCTTTAATTTCTACTAGTATCATATTGACGGTGTGATCCGGCAGAGGGTTAGCGGTCACATTGGGAGTAGGAGTAGGTTTTACCGACAGCAGATCAATAGTCTTATTATCGATTAAGTCTTGCATTTTGTGCTTGAGAGCAAAGCAGCTTTCGGTGTCATGCCCCTGGCCACTTGAATGGTACTCACATGTAAGGGCAGCATTAAAGGTTGGGGGTAGAGGGCTTGGTGTCGCGCCTAGATTTTTTGCACTCGAGGAATACTCACACAAGTGGAAAAAATGTTGTACTCTCTCGTTAGAACTCACCCTCCTAGAACAATGAGTGCAACTAGGTTTGAATTGAAAATAGATTTGAATAAAGGGCTTTTGAAAAAGATTTAGAGTCACCACCTAACTTGATTAAGGTGAATTAGGTCACCTAAAAACTAAGAATAGTCCGAAGACTATACTTAGGGTTTTTGAAAAACAATTTTTGAAAATACCACCTCAAGAGAGGGTTTTTAAGAAAAACAGGTTGTTTGGCAACCTTTTGAAACATTTAGCCCTTTTTGAAAAATTGGAAGTTTGCCCCTGTATGCAGACATCTTACCGTCAGGTTGGAACCTTCAATCATCCATGCATTCATTCATAAGAGTAAACAAGTACATTAAATTTTGGGTTTGAGGTACAAAAGAATTGAAATACATTTTAATAGGGGGAGGGGGAACATTTTCCTTTGGACTTCCACCTATCTACTTTTACAAAGGGAGATCCTAAACTACTCTTGCGTCTTCGGATTCGCCTTCCTTGGATTCGATATCGAGGAGGTCACTGAGAGACCTTGTTGATTGATTGCCCCTTGTCTTCTTGGCAACCCTATCTCCGTGAGCATAGAGGGATTGGGGCCCCTCTCATGGAATGAATTGAGATGTATGCAATGAGTCCTTAGGGTTACGTGAGAACCCTTAAGGTTTGGGTAGATTTAATGCAAGGGAGAATGACCTTGGTGTCACTCTCAATGGGTTGATCATATGCATGAGAATGCAGTGACTTGAGTTACTTGAAACTCTTGTCTTGACATGGAATATTGAATGCATGAACATGGGTATGCAAAGAGTATAAGGAGAGAGAAATGCAATAGCAAGGTAAACATGCATGCATGAGTAGTTAAACAGGTATTATAACAGTATAGATACAGCCATTATAACAACAGGAATATAAATGAAATTAAGAGCAGTCGCCCTTTCCTCCGTGATTTTGAAAACGGTGCTCATGTCTTAAATCCGGCAGAGGTTCGGCTATGCATGGTGTCTATATAAGTATGAGGTCGAGGGTTGACTAATGCGTCCTAAAAAGGCTCGGTCCCCGGATCTTCAAACCTAGGCCCACTCCCCGAGGTGGTGCCATAATCGGTTGGTGATCCGAGCGGGGGAACCATCAAGAGGCCGTAGGTGAAGAAACTGACACATCATCTTGCCCACAACCAATATACCGTTCCCCCTTTCTATTTAGAAAGGACATATCAGGGTAATAATGCAAGTATGCAGAATGCAAGTGCACATGTAGTGTGTGTGTGATTTTTAAAAGTGGAGGAAAGGGCCCAACAACTCCCATTCATCCTGTACATCACATTCATGCAAAGCAGTTAATAAAATTTAAACAAAATGTGTACCTACAAAACAAAAATACAAGTGTTAGTATGTGGATGACAAACATAATACAAGATAATATGAATAAATGCATGTTTTTTGAAAATAATTTTGAAAATTTGGTTTTGAAAATTTAAAGTGAATAGGATTGAACAAGTTAATTGAAGACTCTACATGGGTGAAGGGTAAAAGAGACAAGACTACGGCCTAACCCTCAAAGTGTCCCCAGTGGAGTCACCAGCTATCGTACCCAGATTTTTCGCACTCGAGGAATACTCACACAAGTGGAAAAAATGTTGTACTCTCTCGTTAGAACTCACCCTCCTAGAAGAATGAGTGCGACTAGGTTTGAATTGAAAATAGATTTGAATAAAGGGCTTTTGAAAAAGATTTGGAGTCACCACCTAACTTGATTAAGGTGAGTTAGGTCACCTAAAAACTAAGAATAGTCTGAAGACTATACTTAGGGTTTTTGAAAAACGATTTTTGAAAATACCACCTCAAGAGAGGGTTTTTAAGAAAAACAGGTTGTTTGGCAGCCTTTTGAAAACATTTATTCCTTTTTGAAAAATAACTCGTTTTGGTCTTTAAAATCAGTGATCTAGGTTCGGAGGTTGGTTACGTGTAGGGAAGACGCACTAAGCCATCAACCTACCCGCCCTTTCGGTACCTACATGTCAATCTACCCTAGATTCACCTATGAGAGTCTTTAACTAACTATTGACCAATCCTATTCACTTTATAAAACAATGTTTATAAATTATCATGATGCATGATATGCAAGTGCAATAGAAGAGGGAAAGTGGAAGGTAGATTTGGAAAGAGATTGATTTGAAATTGATTTGATTTGAAAATAGATTTGAAATTGGAAAGTTTGAGAAATTAGAAATAGAAATTTGGAAATAGAAATTTGAAATTGGAAGTTTGAAAATAAATTGGAATTTGAGGTTTGAGAAATGTTGTGACCGCACCCATGAGGGTTGCCTACGTATCATTTTGGAGGAATCAGGTCAGTAGTAGTTCGGACCGGAGTCCGATTGAAAATAGAAGAGTTGATTTGAAGAAGGAGATTGAATTAGAAATTGAATTGGAAGATTGAGAGATTGAACTTTGAATTGAAAATTGGAATTTAGAATTTTGGAATTGAAAAGATTGAATTTTGATTTGAAAAGATGGGACTTGGAAGAGAGATTTAGACTTGTTTTGGAAAGATGGAGGTTTAGGAAAGACTTGAGAGTTAGAAAGATTTGACTTGAACGTTGGACTTGGAAGATTTGGAAAGATTGGATTTTAGGAAATGTTCGAATTAGGAAAGGTTCGATATAGGAAAGTTTCATTTTTGGAAAGTTTTCATTTTAGGAAAGTTTTGAAAACTGAAAAGTTTTGAAATAGGGAAGTTTTGGAAGTTTCATTTTTGGAAAGGTTTGAAAAAGGGAAGTTTTCAATTTAGGAAATGTTTGAATTAAGAAAGTTTTGAGTTTAGAAAAGTCTTAGATTTGGAAAGATGTTGAAGTTTTGGAAAGTTTAGAATTTGGAAAGTTTGGAAGTTTAGAAAGATTGAACTTAAGAAAGTTTTGAATTTAGGAAACTTTGAATTTGGAAAGATTCGAAATTTAGAAAGTTTAAGATTTAGAAAGTTTTAGAGTTTTAGAAAATCTTGAAATTAGGAAAGGTTTGAGTTTAGGAAAAGTTTGAAAACTTAGGTTTGAAAAGTTAAGATTTGAAAAGATGGTAGAATTAGGAAAGGGTTGAATTAGGAAAGATTTGAAAGATGAGTTTTAAAATTTAGGAAAGATTTTTATGTTCAAGTTTTGGAAACTTAAGATTTAGGAAAGTAAAAGATTAGGAAGGAGTTGAATTAGGAAATAGTTGGATTAGGAAAGGATTAGATTTGGTTTCTAAAAGAAAATGTTGGATTTTGTTTCCAAAAACAGAGGGTTGGATCTAGTTTCCTAAACAGGAAGATTGGATTTGGTCAAAGATTTGGAAAGGGATGTTCTAGAAACCCTAGATTTGAAAGTGTAGAATTTTAACGTAGGAAAGAGGTTTTGGAAATGTGTATAGTTTTGATATCGGAAACAAGAGGTTTTGGAAATCTAGGTTTTAAGGTAAGTTTGAAAACCACGTTTTTGGAAAGAAAATTAGGGTTTCCTAATTGTGGGTTCTAGGGCTTGACTTGGGCTTTAAGAAAAAAGGATTTTTGGAAAGTGCATTTTTGAAAACGAAGGTTTTCTAGAAGGGAATCCTAAAGAGGAGTTTCTAGAGTGAAGAGTTTTTGGAAAGTAAATTCGAAAAGAGAGTTTTTGGAAAGAGATTTTAAAGAGAAGGAGTTTTTGGAAAGTGTGTTTTTTAGAAACGAAGATTTTAGAAGAAAAATCCTAGAGGAGAGTTTCTAGAAGGAAGATTTTGGAAAGAGAGTTTTTGGAAAGATTTTTGGAGAGAGTTTTTCTAGGAAGATTTTTGGTAGAAGATTGTTGAAGAGAGTTTTTTTGGAAAGATTTTTGGAGAACGTTTTTAGAAAGTGGATTTTGGGGAGAGGATTTTGGAAAGGAGTTGAAAAAGAGAGTTTTGAAAAATAGATTTTGGGAGGGAGTTTTTGAAAAAAATTTTGGAGAGGAGAGTTTTAGGAAAGTATGTTGAAAAAGAGATTTTTAGGAAGAGATTTTTGAAAAGAGTGCTTTTTGGAACATATAAAAGATCTCACTTTCCTAAAGCGATTCTAACCATAAGAAGGCTAGAACCACTTTAGGAAAGCAGTTTTGAAAACAACAAGAGTTAAAAATATGGACCATGAAGGTCACTTTGACTGTAACACTTTCCTAAAGCAATCCTAGCCATGGAAAAGCTAGAATCACCTTAGGATTGTGATTTTGAAAACAAGTTTTTGAAAAGGGAATTTTGATGCAATTTTGAAAACAAGTTTGAAAACGATTTTGAAAACAACTTTGAAAATGACTTTTGGAAGATGCAAGACCATGATATGCACAATGCAAATTTGGGGTTGTGAATATACAAGGCTAAGGCTTCACCACATAATCAAGGGGGCCGGACCCACGTGGTCTCTGGTTAGACTAGAAGAAAGCCTCCGACATGGTGACTCTCCAATTGCCCAATCCTACACATGGACCGGGAATCCCCTTGTTTCAAGCATGCAAAGAAAGGGGGGGAAAAGAGATGGGGGATTAAAATAGAGAAAACCCAAGTGGGTTAGGAGAGAGAAGAGAGAGGGGGGAAGTGCGAAAATTTAAATGGAGAACCTACTGTATATCTTGTTTATTTTGCGCGGCTTGCTTGTCTTCGATCTTTGTCTTGATCTTCGTCTTCAATCTTCAAGAGTTGCCTTCAATCTTTAAACTTCATATTGCAGCTCTTCAAATCTTCGAAGGAGGGTTGAAGGTTAGTGTCTAAGTGTATGGGGGTGTATAGGAGTGTATATGAGGCTAGGGTTTGTGTATGGTGGCTAGGGTTTGGAAAACCTAGGGAAGCTAGGGTTTTGGAGGTGCTCGAGCTCTGTATATCGAAATATATGATTTTTAGGTTGAGTTTGTAGATCCTTTTCACATTGGAGGAGGCTCTGTATTTATAGAGGTTGGACAACACTGGCGCTTGTTGCAGTGGCGCCAGGCCAGAATTTACACTGGCGCTACTAGGAGTGGCGCCAGGCATTTAGGAAATATTTAAAGTCGGCAAGCAATGTATCTTTGACTAGATTTGGGCGCCTGTACTAGTGACTACCATGCAATTTTTAGCCTAGCTCCACTAGGAGTGACTCCGGAAAGTCCGGGAAGGATTTTGGAAGACCGGGGATGACCCGAAAGGCCGGAAAAGAATAGGAACACTTTAAATAGTGTCCTGGAGGTATTTGACATGAGAAATGAGGATAAGATGGGTTGGAAAAGTTGACCGGGCCTTTAGGGGCAAAACGGTCAATCGGACCGAGAAACTGCCGGGACAGACTTGGACTGTCCCGGAAGAAGACTCAAAATTTGGAAACATTATTTAGAATGTTCCCAGAGGTTTCCGGTTTGATTCCCAGAGCCTGCATGGTCGGAAAAGGTGACCGGCCCACTAGGTGCAAAACGGTCATTTTGTACCGGGTTGGCCGGAACTGACTCGGAACAATCCGGAAAGGTAAACGGAGGTTGAGAATGCTATAAAAATTAGTCTCAGGAGGTTACCGGTTTGATTCCCAGAGCTGGTGTGGTAGAAAAAAGAGACCGGCCCACCAGGGGCAAAACGGTCATTTTGTACCGGGTTGGCCGGAACTGACTCGGAATAATCCGGAAAGTTAAAGGAAGGTTGAGAATACTATATGAAGTAATCTCAGAGGTTTACTAGTTTGATACCCGGAGCCGGTGTGGTTCCTGGGGCATTCAAGTGCCTAGGGGCAAAATGGTCATCTTGACCGAAAAGTCTTGGAAAAGGTCCAAAGGGCAGTTTGGTCATTTTTTACCTAAGTGGGCTAACAGACACTGGTGTTGACCTGGGTTTTGAGTGTTTTCGCCACTCTGACGGCGGTTGTCGTGACACAGGGGTTTGTTGGCAATTCCCTATATTGACCTATTTTTGAGTATTTTCGCTACTCTAACGGTTGCGATATTTACGAGTATTTTCGCTACTCAGACCGTCTCGAGGAATAAACTATCTCGAGAGAGGGATTGGAAAGGGGACTTACCGTCTCTGAAAAAACGTGCCCGATTTGGAACCATCTCGAGGAATAAACTGTCCTGAGAGAGGGATTGGAAAGGGGTCTTACCGTCTTCGAAAAGACGCGCCTGATTTGGAACCGTCTCGAGGAATAAACTGTCCCGAGAGAGGGATTGGAAAGGGGACTTACCGCCTGCGAAAAGACGTACCTGGGTTGGAACCATCTCGAGGAATAAACTGTCTCGAGAGGGGGATTGGAAAGGGGTCTTACCGTCTTCGAAAAGACGTGCCTGAATTGGAACCGTCTCGAGGAATAAACTGTCTCGAGAGAGGGGTTGGAAAGGGAACTTACCATCTCCAAAAAGACGTGCCTGATTTGGAGCCGTCTTGAGGAATAAACTGTCTCGAGAGAGGGGTTGGAAAGGGGACTTACCGTCTCTGAAAAGACGTGCCTGGATTGGAACCGTCTCGAGGAATAAACTGTCTTGAGAGAGGGATTGGAAAGGGGACTTACCATCTTCGAAAAGACGTGCCTGGGTTGGAACCGTCTCGTGGAATAAATTGTCTCGAGAGAGGGATTGGAAAGGGGTCTTACCATCTTCGAAAAGACGTGCCTGAATTGGAACCGTCTCGAGGAATAAACTGTTTCGAGAGAGGGGTTTGAAAGGAGACGGTGCCTGGGTTGGAACCGTCTCGAGGGATAAATTGTCTCGAGAGAGGGATTGGAAAGGGGTCTTACCGTCTTCGAAAAGAGGTGCTTGAATTGGAACCGTCTTGAGGAATAAACTGTCTCGAGAGAGGGGTTTGAAAGGGGACTTACCGTCTCCAAAAAGGCGTGCCTGATTTGGAGCCGTCTCGAGGAATAAACTGTCTCGAGAGAGGGGTTGGAAAGGGGACTTACCGTCTCCGAAAAGACGTGCCTGGATTGGAATCGTCTTGAGGAATAAACTGTCTCGAGAGAAGGATTGGAAAGGGGACTTATCGTCTTCCAAAAGACGTGCCTGATTTGGAACCGTCTCAAGGAATAAACTATCTCGAGAGTGGGATTGGAAAAGGGACTTATCGTCTTTGAAAAGACATGCCTGGTTGAAATAGATTTACCGTCTCGATGAATCAACTATCTCGAGAGAGGGATTGGAGTTGGAAAGGAAAGGATAATGCCCCTAAGGGCATTTTGGTCATTTTGCCTCTATTTGGGCCTGACGGGCCTGCAAAGTGATGGACACACGAGATTTGGACTTAAAGAGTTGGTTTCGTTTGGAATACGCCCACAGTGACTTGAAAACAAGTCTGGATGGAGTGTAGACTGCCGAACGGTCAAAAATGGGGTGCTTACACTTGGCAATGGGCGAGCAGGTACGGGTTTCAAGATGTTGTTCTTGAGAAGGCTATGGTAAGCCTTGGTTTGGGTATAGGCTAAGGCATCGAAGGTACGAATATGTTGAGCAGGTCTATTGAAGTTGGGTCATGCCCTAGTGGGACCATAGTTTAGGGTTGGAACAGGCATGGTCAAGGTGGGCAAGGGCAGGACTTGGGGTGATTGGAGCGGGGGTCGGTATTGGGGTGTTTGGCTAGGCAGAATAGCAGACACTTCACTTTCCTTCCTGATTATGCCCCTTGTAGTAGCCACCTTCTTGGCTATGTTGGTGGTATTTTCTCCAGTCTTGGCATAGGGATCTATGATTCTTCCTGCCTTGAGGCCGTTTTCTATCATCTCCCTGCATGATAAGCTCGGAGAAGCTTTTTCCTATGCTTATGCAGAGCTTCTCGTAAAATATACCTTGAAAAGTATGTACAAACAATTGTACATACTCCTTCTCCTCCAGCGGGGGGTTTACTTGTGCAATGGCCTCCCTCCATCTCAGGGCATAGGCTTTAAAGCTCTCCTTCTCACCCTTGCTCATTGTCATCAAGGACCATCGATCAGAAGTGAGGTCGATGTTGTGACGGTATTAGGCTTTGAACGCATTGACTAGCTCCATCCAGGTTGTGATCTTCCTTAAGTCCAGACAAGCGAACCATTGCAGAGCCGAGCCTGTGAGGCTGTGTTGGAATAACTGCATAAGGAGCTTCGGGTCGTTGCCATGTCCACTAAGCGCTCCAGCATATAGACGAAGATGAGCAACGGGGTTACTGGTACCGTTGTACTTCTGGAAGTCAGGCATTTTAAACTTAGCAGGTCTCGGGTGGTCAGGGAAGAAACAGAGCTCATCATAAGAAGTGAACCCGTAAGCATCGTGGCTGTGAAGACTTCGCAACGAATCTTCCAATCCTTGGATTTTCAGACTAAGAGGATCTAGAGAGGACTTCTTTATAGTAGGTGAAAGCAATATGGTCTCTTCTTCTTCAGTGCTGACCCCCTTGGCGTCTTCCTTAGTCCTCCTAACATTGTCGGACTGAAGCATGATTCTTGGATTAGCGGGTTCAAGGTCTTTGGATGAAGTCATAAATGATGACGGGACTGCAGTAGCATCCTTCATGGCCAGAGTTTGGATGAGTTTGAGCATCTCATCCATCTTAGTCCTCATTTCATTGACTTCCTCTCGAGAGACCTGAGAAGATTCTTCAGGGTTAGCAGCCATCAGTGATGCTCTTTACCGGGTAATAATGGGGTCCCTAGGTGGATGTTGCACTTTCTTGGGAGCAATGTTGACTCAGTGCAAGGTGACTTCTGTAAACAGAAATAGAAGAGGAAGAAAGAAAAAGACAAAAACACAAGTCCCAAGTCAGTTTCTGGTTTTTAGAAAGCTTTATGCAATCCATGTTCTAGGGTGCCCCTTTTTAGGAGGGAAACTAGTCATAATGTATGGCCCACTTTTGGAGATAGGGGATTTGCCTCTGTATGCAGACACCTTATCGTCAAGGAGGAACCTTCAGCCATTCATGCATTCATTCATAAAAATAAAGAAGTACATTAAATTTTAGGTTTAAGATACAAAAAAATTGAAATACATTTTAATAGGGGGAGGGGGAACATTTTCCTTTGGACTTCCACCTATTTACTTTTACAAAGGGAAACCCTAAACTACTCTTGAGTCTTCGGATCCGCCTTTGTTAGATTTGATGTTGAAGAGGTCGCTGAGAGACCTTATTGATTGATTGCCCCTTGTCTTCTTGGCAACCCTATCTCCGTGAACATAGAGGGATTGGGGCCCCTCTTATGGAATGAATTGAGATGCATGCAATGAGTCCTTAGGGTTACACGGGAACCCTTAGGGTTTGGGTAGGTTTAATACAAGGGAGAGTAACCTTGGTGTCACTCTCAATAGGTTGATCATATGCATGAGAATGCAGTGACTTGAGTTACTTGAAACTCTTGTCTTAACATGGAATATGAAATGCATGAACATGGGTATGCAAAGAGTATAAGGAGAAAGAATGCAGTAGCAAGACAAATGTGCATGCATGAGCAATTAAACAGGTATTATAACAGTATAAATACAGTTAATATAACAGCAAGAATAAACATGTATAAATGAAAGTAAGAGCGGTCGCCCTTTCCTCCGTAGTTTTGAAAACAATGCTCGTGTCTTCAATCCGGCAGAGGTTCAGCTATGCATGGTGTCTATATGAGTATGAGGTTGAGGGTTGACTAATGCGTCCTAGAAAGGCTCGGTCCCCGGATCTCTAAACCTAGGCCCACTCCCCGAGGTGGTGCTATGATCGGTTGGTGATCCTAGTAGGGGAACCATCAAGAGGCCGTAGGCGAAGAAACTGACACAGCATCTTGCCCACAACCAATATACCGTTCCCCATTTCTAAATAGAAAAGACATATCAGGGTAATAATGCAAGTATGTAGAATGCAAGTGCACATGCATGTGTGTGTGATTTTTAAAAGTGGAGGAAAGAGCCCAACAACTCCCATTCATTCTGTTCATCACATTCATGCATAGCAGTTAATAAAATTTAAGGAAAACGCACACCTACAAAACAAAGATGCAAGTGTTAGTATGTGGATGAAAAACATAATACAAGATAATATGAATAAATGCATTTTCTTGAAAACAATTTTGAAAATTTAGTTTTGAAAATTTAAAGTGAATAGGATTGAACCAAGTTAATTGAAGACTCTACATGGGTAAAGGGTAAAGAGACATGACTACGGCCTAACCCTCTAAGTGTCCCTAGTGGAGTCGCCAGCTGTCGCGCCCAGATTTTTTGCACTCGAGGAATACTCACACTAGTGGGAAAAATGTTGTACTTTCTCGTTAGAACTCACTCTCCTAGAAGAATGAGTGCGACTAGGTTTGAATTGAAAATAGATTTGAATAAAGGGCTTTTGAAAAAGATTCGAAGTCACCACCTAACTTGATTAAGGTGAGTTAGGTCACCTAAAAACTAAGCATAATCCGAAAACTACACTTATGGTTTTGAAAAACGATTTTTGAAAATATCTCCTCAAGAGAAGTTTTTTAAGAAAAATAGGTGGTTTGGCAACCTTTGGAAAATATTTAGCCCTTTTTGAAAAATAACTCCTTTTGGTCTTTGAAAACAGTGATTCTAGGTTCGGAGGTTAGTTACGTGTAGGGAAGACGCACTAAGCCATTACCCTACCCCGCCCTTTCGGTACCTACATGCCAATCTACCCAAGATTCACCTACGAGAGTTTTTAATTAATATATGTTCAACCCTATTCACTTTAGAAAAATAATATTTGATAAGAAACTAACATGATGCATAATATGCAAGTGTAAGAAAAGAGAATCGAGAAATAGATTTTGAAAGAAATTGATTTGATTTGAAAAGGAAGAGATAGAAGTTTGAATTTGGAAAGAAAGTTTTTGGAATTGAAGACTGAAAATAGAAATACATCATAGAATCGAAAACATGAAGAAAATTGTAGGATTGGAGATTGGAAATAAATTGTAGAAATAGAAATTGAAAGATGTTGTGGAATTTGAGATTTGAAAAAGATTGTGACCGCACCCATGAGAGTTGCCTACGTATCCTTTTGGAGGAATCAGGTCAGTCGTAGTTCGGATAAGAGTCCGATTGAAAAGAGATTGATTTGGAAGAAGAAGATTGAATTGGAAATTGGATTAGAAGATTGAGAGATTGAACTTTGATTGGAAGATTTGAAAAGATTTGACTTTGGAAAACTCGGTTTTAGGAAACCTAAACTTAGGAAAGAAAGAATTTAGAAAGGACTTGAGATTAAGAAAGATTGGATTTGACTGGGAAAGATTTGGAAAGATTAGATTTAGGAAAGATTCGAATTTAGGAAAGGTCCGACTTAGGAAAGCTCCAAATTAGGAAAGTTTCATTTTTGGAAAGTTTCGAATTAAGAAAGTTTTCGAATTAGGAAAGTTTTGAATTTGAAAAGTTTTAACTTATGAAAGTTTTAAAAATAGGAAAGTTTTGTTTTAAGAAAGGTTTGAAAAAGGAAAGTGTCGTTTTAAGAAAGGTTTTAAAATAGGAAAGTGTTGAATTTAGAAATGTTTTGAATTAAGAAAGTTTCAACTTAAGAAAGATTTAGAATTTGGAAAGTTTTGAAAGTAAAAAATTTTTTAAATTTAGAAAGATTTAGATTTGGGAAGATTTGAAATTTTAGGAAAGCTTAGAATTCAGAAAGTTTGGAAGTTTAGAAAGATTTAACTTAAGAAAGTTTTGAATTTAGAAAAACTTTGAATTTGGAAAGATTTGAAATTTGGAAAGTTTAAGATTTAGAAAGTTTTAGAGTTTTAGAAAATCTTGAGATTAGGAAATGTTTGAGTTTAGGAAATATGTGAAAGCTTAGACTTGAAAAGTTAAGATTTGAAAAGAAGGTAGAATTAGGAAATGGTTGAATTAAGAAAGATTTGAAAGTTGAATTTTAAAATTTGGGAAAGATTTTTGTGTTCAAGTTTTGGAAACTTAAGATTTAGGAAAGGAGAAGTTTAGGAAGGATTCGATTTAGGAAAGATTTAGATTTTGAAATTTAAGAAAAGATTTAAAGTTTAGGTTTAAGAAACTTATGGTTTAAGAAGGTAGGAAATTAGGAAGGAGTTGAAATAAAAAAGGTTTGGATTAGGAAGGGATTGGATTTGGTTTCTAAAAGCAAAGGTTTGATTTTCTTTCCAAAAACGGAGGACGGGATCTAGTTTCCTAAATGGGAAGATTGGATTTGGTGTCCTAAAGGGAAAATTTGATTTGACAAGGATTTGGAAAAGAAAATTTCTAGAAACCCTAGGTTTAGAAGTGTAGAATTTTGACGTAGAAAACAGGTTTTGGAAACATGTATAGTTTGGATGTGAAAACAAGAGCTTTTGGAAACCTAGGTTTTAAGGCAAGTTTGAAAACCACGTTTTTGGAAAGAAAATTAGGGTTTCCTAATTGTGAGTTCTAGGGCTTGACTTGGGCTTCTAAGAAAAGAGTTTTTGGAAAGTGCGTTTTTTGGAAACGAAGATTTTGGAAGGAAAACCTAAAGAGGAGTTTCTAGAGGGAAGAGTTTTTGAAAAGTAAATTCGAAGAGAGAGTTTTTGGAAAGAGATTTTAAAGAGGAGTTTTTGGAAAGTGTGTTTTTTAGAAACGAAGTTTTAGAAGGAAAATCCTAGAGGAGAGTTTCTAGAAGGAAGATTTTGGAAAGAGAGTTTTCGGAAACGAAGATTTTTAGGGGGCGTTTGTAGAAAGTGAATTTGGAGGAAGGAGAGTTTTGGAAAGGAGTTGAAAAAGAGAGTTTTGAAAAATAGATTTTTGGAAAGAGTTTTTAGAAAACAACTTTGGAAAGGAGAGTTTTAGGAAAGTATATTGAAAGAGATTTTTAGAAAGAGATTTTTGAAAAGAGAGTTTTTAGAAGGTGTAAAAACGTCTCACTTCTATAAAGCGATTCTAACCGTAAGAGGGCTAGAACCACTTTAAGAAAGTGGTTTTGAAAATAACAAAGGTTGAAAATATGGACCATGTTGCTCACTTTAAATGTAACACTTTCCTAAAGCAACCCTAGCCATGGAAAAGCTAGAATCACCCTAGGATTGTGATTTTGAAAACACATTTTGAAAAAGAGATTTTGATGCAATTTTGGAAACAAGTTTGAAAATGATTTGAAAAACAACTTTGAAAACGGTTTTTGGAAGATGCAAGATCATGATATGCACAATGCAATTTTGGGGTCGTGAACAAACAAGGTTAAGGCTTCACCACATAATCAAGGGGGCTGGACCCACGTGGTCTCTGGTTAGACTAGAAGAAAGCTCCAGACACGGTGACTCTCCAATAGTCTAATACTACACATGGACCGGGAGTCCCTTTGTTTCAAGCATGCAAAGAAAGGGGGGGAAGATGGGGGATTAAAATAGAGAAAGCCCAAGTGGGTTAGGAGAGAGAAGAGAGAGGGGGAAGTGCAGAAATTGAAATGGAGAACCTACCTTGTATCTTGTTTATTTTGTGCGCCTTGCTTTCTTCAGTCTTCGTCTTGATCTTTGTCTTCAATCTTCAAGAGTCGCCTTCAATCTTTAAACATCAGATTGTAATTCTTCAAGTCTTCGACAGAGGGTTGAAGGTTAGTGTATGAGTGTATGGGGGTGTATAGGAGTATATATGAGGCTAGGGTTTGTGTATGGTGACTAGGGTTTGGAAAACCTAGGGAAGCTAGGGTTTTGGGAGTGTTCGAGCTCTGTATATCGAATTATATGATTTTTGGTTTGAGTTTGTGGATCCTTTTCACGTTGGAGGAGGCTTTGTATTTATAGAGGTTGGACAAACCTGGCGCCTGTTGCAGTGGCGCCAGGGCAAAATTGCTCTTGGCGCCACATCTAGTGGCGCTAGGCTGATTCTTGGCTTCGCGCCACTACTAGTGGCACCAGCTAGTTAGGAAACTTTATAAGTCGGCAAGCAATGTATCTTTGACTAGATTTGGGCACCTGTACTAGTGACTACCATGCAATCTTTAGCCTGGCTTCACTACGAGTGACTCCAGAAAGTTCGGGAAGGATTTTGGAGGACCGAGGATGACCCAGAAGGCTGGAAAAGAGCAGGAACACTTAAAATAGTGTCCCGGAGGTATTTGACTTGAAAAATGAGGACAAGATGTGTTAGAAGGGTTGACCGGGCCATTAAGGGCAAAATGGTCAATCGGGTCGAGGAGCTCCCGGGACAGACTCGGACTGTCCCAGAAGAAGACTTGGAATTTGAAAACATTATTCAGAATGTTCCCAAAGGTTGCCGGTTTGATTCCCAGAGCCGGTGTGGTCGAAAAAGGAGACCGGCCCACTAGGGGCAAAACGGTCATTTTGTACCGGGTTGGCCGGAACTGACTCGGAATGATCCAGAAAGATAAGGAAAGGCTAAGAAAACTATAAGAAGCATTCTCGGGGGGTTACTGGTTTGATACCCAGAGCCGGTGTGGTCGGAAAAGGAGACCGGCCCACCAGGGGCAAAACGGTCATTTTGTACCGGGTTCGCCGAAACTGACTCGGAATGATCTGGAAAGATAAGGAAAGGCTGAGAATACTATAAGAAGCATTCTCGAGAGGTTACCGGGTTGATACCCAGAGCTGGTGTGGTTCCCAGGGCGTTTGGATGCCTAGGGGCAGAATGGTCATTTTGACCGGAAAGTCTCAAAAAAGGTTCGAGGGGCAGTTTGGTCTTTTTCACCGAAGGGGGATAGAGGCACTGGTGTTGACCTAGGTTTAGAGTGTTTCTACCATTCTGACGGCGATTGTCTTGACACAGCGGTTTGTTGGCAATTCCCTATATCGACCTATTTATGAGTATTTTCGCTACTCTAACGGTTGTGATGTTTGTGAGTATTTTCGCTACTCGGACCCTCTCGAGGAATAAACTGTCTCGAGAGAAGGATTGGAAAGGGGACTTACAGTCTTCAAGGAGACGTGCCTGATTTGGGACCGTCTTAAGGAATAAACTGTCTCGTGAGAGGGATTGGAAAGGGGACTTATCGTTTTCGAAAAGACGTGCCTGATTTGGAACCGTCTCGAGGAATAAACTGTCTCGAGAGAGGGATTGGAAAGGGGACTTACCGTCTTCGAAAAGACGTGCCTGATTTGGGATCGTCTCGAGGAATGAACTGTCTCGAGAGAGGGATTGGAAAGGGGACTTACCGTTTTTGAAAAGACGTGCCTGTTTTGGAACTGTCTCGAGGAATAAACTGTCTCGAGAGAGGGATTGGAAAGGGGACTTACCATCTTTGAAAAGATGTGCCTGAATTGGAACCGTCTCGAGGAATAAACTGTCTTGGGAGAGGGGTTGGAAAGGGGACTTATCGTCTCCGAAAAGACGTGCCTGAATTGGAATAGATTTACCATCTCGAGGAATCAACTGTCTCGAGAGAGGGGTTGGAATCAGAAAGGAAAGGACAATGCCCTTAAGGGCATTTTGGTCATTTTGCCTCTATTTGGGCCTGGTGGGCCCACGAGGCGATGGACAAACGGGATTTGGACTTAGAAAATCGGTTTCGATTGGAATACACCCACAATGACTTGAAAATAAGTCTGGACAGAGTGTAGACTGCCGAGCGGTCAAAAATGGGGTGCTTACAGATATGCACAATGCAAATTTGGGATCGTGAACATACAAGGATAAGGCTTCACCACATAATCAAGGCAGCCGAACCCGCGTGGTCTCTGGTTAGACTAAAACAAAGCCCCCGATACGGTGACCCTCCAATAGTCTAATCCTACACATGGACCGGGAGTCCTCTTGTTTCAAGCATGCAAAAAAAGGGGGGAAAGAGATGGGGGATTAAAATAGAGAAAACCCAAATGGGTTAGGAGAGAGAAGCGAGAGGGGGGAAAGTGCAGAAACTTAAAGAGAAAGCCTACCATATGTCATGTTTATTTTGCGCGCCTTGCTTTTCTTCAGTCTTTGCTTCACGTCAATCTTTGTCTTGATCTTCAGCGACTCTTCTTCGATCTTCGAAAGCTTCGAGTTGCAGTAGTCTAAGTCTTCAATGGAGGCTTGAGGCTAGTGTATAAGTGTATGGGGTGTGTATGAGTGTATAGGAGGCTAGGGTTTAGTGTATGGTGGCTAGGATTTGGAAAACCTAGAGAAACTAGGGTTTTGAGCTCTATATATTGAAATATAGGATTTTTAGACTGAGTTTGTGGGCCATTTTCACGTTGGAGGAGGCTCTGTATTTATAGAGATGAGATAGACCTGATGCCTGTTGTAGTGGCACCAGGCCAAAAATGCTTCTAGCACCACTAAGAGTGGCGCCAGGCCAAATATTAGCTTAGCGCCACTACTAGTGGCGCCAACCAATTTGGAAACTATTAAGGTCGGCAAGCAACATATCTTTGACAGATTTGGGCGCCTGTACTAGTGACTACCAAGCAATTTTTAACCTAGCTTCACTAAGAAGTGACTCTGGAAAGTCCGAAAATGATTTAAGGGATTGGGATTGCCCCGGAAGGCCAAGAAAAGGGCAGGAACACTTAGAATAGTGTCTCAGAGGTTTTTGAGTTGAGAAATGAGGATAGGATGTGTCAGAGGGATTGACTGGGCCATTAGGGGCAAAATGGTCAACCGGGCCGGAAAGCTGCCGGGACGGACTCGGAAAGTCCCGAAAGAACACTCGAGATTTGGAAACATTGTTTAGAATTTTCCCAAAGGTTTTTGGTTTGATACCCAGAGCCGGTGTAGTAAAAAAAAGTGACCGACCCACCAGGCGCAAAATAGTCATTTCGCACCGAGTTTACCGGAACTGACTCGGAATGATCTGGAAAGATAGAGGAAGGTTGAGAATACTATAAGAAGCAATCTTAGGAGGTTATCGGTTTGATACCCAGAGCCGGTGTGGTCCCCGGGGCATTTGGATGCCTAAGGGCAAAATGTTCATCTTGACCGGAGAGTTTCAGAACTGGCCCGAAACTGACTAGAGGGCACCTAATCACGCCAGATTATTTTTAAGACAATCTTAGAAGGTTGGACTTACCGTTTTGAAGACTCAGGTGTGTTCTCGAGAAACGTGCCGAAAAAGACCCGAGGGGCAGTTTGGTTATTTTTCACCGAAGTGGGCTAGTAGGCACCGGTGTTGACTTGGGTTTTGAGTGTTTCCGCCACTCTGACGGCGGTCGCGTGATACAGGGGTTTGTTGGCAATTCCCTATATCAACCTGTTTGCGAGTATTTCCACTACTCTGACGGTTGCGATGTTTGCGAGTATTTTTGTTACTCTGACGATTCGCGATCATTCTCGAGATTGCCTGATCTCGGGAAGCTGCTAAAGGGACTTAGCGCCTGAGAATCAACTTTCTCGAAAGGCGTGCCTAAATGGACATTTTTGCATTGGTGGGCTAACAGGCGCCAAAGGTGGACCGTTCTACCATCTAGGGGACTTGGGGTCTCGTCCCGTTCGGCAAGTTTAAAGGGACTTACAGTTCCGAAGAGATTTTTTTTGAAAAATGTGCCGAAATGTCTCGAGGAATCAATTGTCTCGAGAGAGGGATTGGAATTGGAATTGGAATTGGACTTGGAAAGGGGACTTACCGTCTTCGGAAAGATGTGGCTGATTGTATAGATTTACCGTCTTGAGGAATTAACTGTCTCGAGGGAGGGATTGAAACTGGAAAGGGGACTTACCATCTTCAGAAAGACGCGCCTAATTTGGAATTAGGAAGGGGACTTAATGTCTTCGGAAAGGCGTGCCTAATTTGAAATTGGAAAGGGGACTTACCGTATTCAGAAAGACGTGCTTGTCATAATTGGAAAAGAAAAGGGGACTTATCGTCTTTGAAAAGACGTGCCTATTTTGGAATTGGAAAAGACATTGCCTCTAAGGGCATTTTGGTCATTATGCCTCTATTTGGGCCTGGTAGGACCCATGAAGTGATGAATTGACGGGATTAGACTTAGAAAGTTAATTTGGATTGAAATATGCTCACAATGACTTGAACACAAGTCCGGATGGAGTGGAGATCGCTGAGCGATCAAAAAAGGGGTGCTTATAGCTGCCCCTTGTCGCGCCCAGATTTTTCGCACTCGAGGAATACACACACAAGCGGAAAAAATGTTGTACTCTCTCGTTAGAACTCACCCTCCTAGAATAATGAGTGCCACTAAGTATGAATTGAAAATTAATTTTGAATAAAGGGCTTTCGGAAAAAGATTTAGAGTCGCCACCTAACTTGATTAAGGTGAGTTAGATCACCTAAAAACTAAAAATAATCCAAAGACTACACTTAGGGTTTTGGAAAACGATTTTGAAAACATCTCCTCAAGAGAGGGTTTTTAAGAAAAATAGGTTGTTTGGCAACCTTTAGAAAACAATTAGCCCTTTTTTGAAAAATAACTCCTTTTGGTCTTTGAAAACAGTGATTCTAGGTTTGGAGATTGGTTACGTGTAGGGAAGACGCACTGAGCCATCACCCTACCCCACCCTTTCGGTACCTACATGTCAATCTACTCTAGATTCACCTATAAGAGTCCTTAACTAACTATTGTTCAATCCTATCCACTTTAGAAAATAGTGTTTCAAAAAAACATGATGCATGATATGCAAATGCAAGAAAAAGAGAGTTGATTTGGAAATAGATTTGAAAAGAGATTTGATTTGATTTGAAAAAGTAAGAGATAGAAGTTTGAATTTGGAAAGAAGATTTTGAGAATTGAAAATAGAAATTTGGAAATAGAAATTTGAAATTAGAAATTTGAAAATAGATTGGAGATTTGAAAAGATTGTGGAATTTGAGATTTGAAAAAGAGTTGTGGAAATAGAAACAAAAAAAATGTGGAGACCGCACCCATGAGGGTTGCCTACGTATCCTTTTGGAGGAATCAGGTCAGTCGTAGTTCGGACAAGAGTCCGATTGAAAAGAGATTGATTTGGAAGAAAGGGATTGAATTGGAAATTGGATTAGAAGATTGAGAGATTGAACTTTGATTGGAAGATTTGAAAAGACTTGAGTTTGGAAAACTTGGTTTTAGGAAACCTAGACTTAGGAAAGAGAGAATTTAGAAAAGTTTCATTTTTGAAAAGTTTTGAATTAAGAAAGTTTTGAATTAGGAAAGTTTTCAAATTGGGAAAGTTTCGAAATTAGGAACGTTTCAAAATTAGGAAAATTTTGAATTAAGAAAGTTTCAACTTAGGAAAGTTTTGAATTTGGAAAGTTTTAACTTAGGAAAGTTTTGAATTCGGAAAGTTTAGAAAACAAGGAAGTTTTGAAAGTAAGAAAGTTTTGAGTTTAAAAAGTTTTAGATTTGGAAAGATTTGAAGTTTAGGAAGTTTAAGATTTAGAAAGTTTTAGAGTTTGAGTTTTAGAAAATCTTGAGATTAGGAAAGGTTTGAGTTTAGGAAAGATTTGAAAGCTTAGATTTGAAAAGTTAAGATTTGAAAAGGGGTAGAATTAGGAAATGGTTGAATTAGGAAAGATGTGGAAGTTAAGTTTTAAAATTTGGGAAGGATTTTTATGTTCAAGTTTTGGAAATTTAAGATTTAGGAAAGTAGAAGTTTAGGAAGGAGTTGAATTAGGAAAGATTTGGATTAGGAAGGGTTAAGATTCCTATTTCCTAAAACAAGGGATTGGATTTTGTTTCTAAGAGAGAAGGTTTGATTTTATTTCCAAAAACGGAGGATAGGATCTAGTTTCCTAAAGGGAAGATGGGATTTGGTTTCCCAAAGGGAAGATTGGATTTGACAAGGATTTGGAAAGGGAAGTTTTAGAAACCTTAGATTTGGAAGACTATAGTTTTGACGTAGAAAATAGGTTTTGGAAGTATGTATAGTTTTGATGTAGAAAACAAGAAGTTTTGGAAACCTAGGTTTTGAGGCAAGTTTGAAAACCATATTTTTCGAAAGGAAAATTAGGGTTTCCTAATTGTGAGTTCTAGGACTTAACTTGGACTCTAAGGAAAAGGTTTTTCGAAAGTATGTTTTTGGAAACAAGTTTTTGGAAAGAAATCCTAGAGAGGAGTTTCTAGAAAGAAGATTTTGGAAAGAGAGTTTTTTAAAAAGATTTTTGCAAGGAGATTGTCGGAGAGAGTTTTTAGGAGAGTGAATTTAGGGAGTGTTTTCTAAGAAGGAAACCTAGGGAACGTTTTTGGAAAGTGAACTTTGAAGAGAACGTTTTGGAAATGAGTTTAAAAAGAGAAGTTTTGGAAAATAGATTTTTGGATGGAGTTTTTGAAAACAACTTTGGAAAGAAGAGTTTTAGGAAAGTATGTTGAAAAAGAGATTTTTAGGAATGGAGACTTTTGAAAAAAGAGTTTTTAGAAAGTATAAAAACGTCTCACTTTCCTAAAGTGATTCTAACCATAAGAAGGTTAGAACCACTTTAAGAAAGTGGTTTTGAAAACAATAAGATTTGAAAATATGGACCATAAAAATCACTTTGAATGTAACACTTTCCTAAAGCAACCCTAGACATGGAAGGGCTAGAACCACTTTAGGATTGTGATTTTGAAAACAAGTTTTTGAAAAAGAGATTTTGAGGCAATTTTGAAAACAAGTTTAATGCAAATTTTGAAAACGAGTTTGAAAATGATTTTTGAAAGACGCAAGATCATGATATGCACAATGCAAATTTGGGGTCGTGAACATACAAGGTTAAGGCTTCACCACATAATCAAGGGGGTTGAACCCATGTGGTCTCCGGTTAGACTAAAAGAGAGCCTCCGACACGGTGACCCTCCAATAGTCTAATCCTACAATGGACCGAGAATCCCCTTGTTTCAAGCATACAAAGAAAGGGGATGAAAGAGATGGGGGATTAAAATAGAGAAAACCCAAGTGGGTTAGAAGAGAGAAGAGAGAGGGGGAAGTGCGGAAATTTAAAGAGAAAGCCTACCGTATGTCTTGTTTATTTTGCGCGCCTTGCTTGTCTTTGGTCTTCGTCTTGATCTTCGTCTTCAATCTTCAAGAGTTGTCTTCAATCTTTGAACTTTAGATTGTAGCCCTTCTAGTCTTCAAAGGAGGGTTGGAGGCTAGTGTATAAGTGTATGGGGTGTGTATAAGTGTATAGCAGGCTAGGGTTTAGTGTATGGTGGCTAGAGTTTGGAAGACCTAAGGGAGCTATGGTTTAGGGAGTATACGAGCTCTGTGTATCGAAATATATGATTTTTAGACTGAGTTTGCAGACCCCTTTCACGCTGGAAAAGGCTCTGTATTTATAGAGGTGGGATAGACCTGGCGACTGTTACAGTGGCGCTAGGGCAAAATTCCTCTTAGCGCCACTAGGAGTGGCGCCAGCCAATTAGGAAAGTGTTTAGGTCGGCAAGCAACGTATCTTTGACTAGATTTGGGCGCTTGTACTAGTGACTACCATGCATTTTTTAACCTGGCTTCACTAGAAGTGACTCTAGAAAGTCCGGGAATGATTTGAAGAGCCCGGGAATGACCCGTGTAAGCACCCCATTTTTGACCGCTCGGCAGTCTACACTCCGTCCAGACTTGTTTTCAAGTCATCATGGACATATTCCAATCGAAACCAATCCTCTAGTCCAAATTCCGTCTTTCCATCGCTTCGCAGGCCTGTCAGGCCCAAATAGAGGTAAAATGACCAAAATGCCCTTAGGGGCATTATCCTTTCTTATTCCAATTCCAATCCCTCTCTCGAGACAGTTTATTCCTTGAGACGGTCCGAGTAGTAAAACTACTCACAAAATCGTCAGAGTGGCGGAAACACTCACAAAACCGTCAGAGTGGCGGAAACACTCACCAAACCGTCAGAGTGGCGGAAACACTCACAAAACCGTCAGAGTGGCGGAAATACTCACAACACCGTTAGAGTGGCGGAAACACTCAAAACCCAAGCACGTCTCTTCGGAGTCGGTAAGACCCCTTTCCAATCCCTCTCTCAAGACAGTTTATTCCTCGAGACGGTCCGAGTAGCAAAACTACTCACACAACCGTTAGAGTAGCGGAAATACTCACAGAGCCGTCCGAGTAGCGGAAATACTCAACCGTTAGAGTAGCAGAAATACTCACAGACCCGTTAGAGTAGCGGAAATACTCACAGAACCGTTAGAGTAGCAGAAATACTCACAGAGCCATCCGAGTAGTGGAAATACTCAACCGTTAGAGTAGCGGAAATACTCACAGACCCGTTAGAGTAGCGGAAATACTCACAGAACCGTTAGAGTAACGGAAATACTCACAGACCCGTTAGAGTAGCGGAAATACTCACAGAACTGTTAGAGTAGCGGAAATACTCACAGAGCCGTCCGAGTAGCGGAAATACTCAACCGTTAGAGTAGCGGAAATACTCACAGACCCGTTAGAGTAGCGAAAATACTCACAGAACCGTTAGAGTAGCGGAAATACTCTCAAATCGTCAACCTTGTCTGAGTAGCGGAAATACTCAACCTCGTCCGAGTAATGGAAATACTCAACACCTAGGCCAATACCCATGTTTGTTAGCTCACTTCGGTGAAAAATAACCAGACTACCCTTAGGGCCTTTTCCGAGACTTTTCGATCAAGATGACCATCTTGCCCCTAAGCATCCGAATGCCCCGGGAACCACACTGGCTCTGGGTATCAAACTGGTAATGTCCCGAGAATACTTTTTATAGTGTTCTCGACCTTCCTTTACCTTTCCAGACCATTCCGAGTCAGTTCCGGCCAACTCGGTACAAAATAACCGTTTTGCTCCTGCAGGGCCGGTCTCCTTCTTCGACCACACCGGCTCTGGGTATCAAACTGGTAATGTCCCGAGAATACTTTTTATAGTGTTCTCGACCTTCCTTTACCTTTCCGGACCATTCCGAGTCAGTTCCCGCAAACCCGGTACAAAATGACCGTTTTGCCCCTGGTGGGCCGGTCTCCATTTCCGACCACGCCAGCCCTGGGAATCAAACCGGCAACCTCTGGGAACATTCTAAATAATGTTTCCAGATCCCAAGTCTTCTTCCGGGACAGTTTGAGTCTGTCCCGGCAGTTTTTCGGTCCGATTGACCATTTTGCCCCTAAAGGCTCGGTCAACCTTTCCGACACATCCAATCCTCACTTTTCAAGTCAAATACCTCCAGGACACTATTTTAAGTGTTCCTGCTCCTTTCCGGCCTTCCGGGTCACTCCCGGCTCCTTCAAATCATTCCCCGGACTTTCCGGAGTCACTCCTAGTGAAGCCAGGCTAAAGTTTACATGGTAGTCACTAATACAGGTGCCCAAATCTAGTCAAAGATACGTTGCTTGCCGACCTTAATTGTTTCCTAAATGGCTGGCGCCACTAGCAGTGGCGCCAAGCCAAAAAAATGGCCTGGCGCCACTCCTAGTGGCGCCAGTATAAATTTTGCCCTGGCGCCACTGCAACAGGCGCCAGGCTTGTCCAACTTATATAAATACAGAGCCTCGATCAACGTGAAAAGGGTCTGCAAACTTAACCTAAAAATCACACAATTCGATACACAGAGCTCGAGCACCTCCAAAAACCCTAGCCTCCCTAGGTTTTCCAAACCCTAGCCACTATACACAAACCCTAGCCTCCTATACACTCATACACACCCCTATACACTCATACACTAGCCTTCAACCACTCTCTCAAGACTTGAAGAGCAGCCATTCAAAGCTTGAAGACAATCCTTGAAGACTGAGAGTGAAGATCAAGACCGAAGACCGGAGACCGAAGACTGCACGGCGCGCAAAATAAACAAGAAACAAGGTAGGCTCCCTATTTAATTTTCTGCACTTCCCCCCTCTCTCTTGTCTCTCCAACCCACTTGGGTTTTCTCTATTTTAATCCCCCATCTCTTTCCCCCCCTTTCTTTGCATGCTTGAAACAAGGGGATTCCCGGTCCATGTGTAGGATTGGACTATGGGAGAGTCACCGTGTCGGGGGCTTTCTTCTAGTCTAACCAAAGACCACGTGGGTCCGGCCCCCTTGATTATGTGGTGAAGCCTTAACCTTGTATGTTCACGACCCCAAATTGCATTGTGCATATCATAGTCCTGCATCTTCCAAAACTCGTTTTCAAAGTTGTTTTTCAAAGCGTTTTCAAGCTTGTTTTCAAAATTGCATCAAAAGCTCTTTTTCAAAAAAAAAAACATGTTTTCAAAATCACAATCCTAGGGTGATTCTAGCCTTTCCATGGCTAGGGTTGCTTTAGGAAAGTGTTATATTAAAAGTGGCCTTTTGGTCTATATTTTCAAACCTTGTTTTCAAAACCACTTTCTTAAAGTGGTTCTAGCCTTCTTATGGTTAGAATTGCTTTAGGAAAGGGAGATGTTTTTACACCTTCTAAAAACTCTTTCTTAAGAAATCTCTTCCTAAAAATCTCTTTTTCAACATACTTTCCTAAAACTCTCCTCTCCAAAGTTGTTTTCAAAAACTCCCTTCCAAAGTATATTTTTCAAAACTCCTTTTTTCAACTCCTTTCCAAAATCCTCCCCCTAAAATCCACTTGCCAAAAACGTTCCCCAGAAATCTTTCCAAAAACTCTCTTCAACAATCTTCTACCAAAAATCCTCCTAGAAAAACTCTCTTCAAAAATATTTTCAAAAACTTTATTTTCAAAATCTCCCTTCTAGAAATTTCCCTCTAGGATTTTCCTTCTAAAATCTTTGTTTCCAAAAACACACTTTCCAAAACTCCTTCTCTTTAAAATCTTTTTCCAAAAACTCCCTCTTCAAATTCACTTTCCAAAAACTCCTCCCTAGGATTCCCTTCTAGAAAACCTTCGTTCCCAAAAACGCACCTTCCAAAAACTCTTTCCTTAGAGCCCAAGTCAAGCCCTAGAACCCCCCATTAGGAAACCCTAATTTTCTTTCCAAAAGCATGATTTTCAAACTTTGCCCAAACCTAGGTTTCCAAAACCTCTTGTTTCCACATCCAAACTACACATGTTTCCAAAACCTCTTTTCTACGTCAAAGCTATAGCCTTTCAAATCTAGGGTTTCTAGAACATCCCCTTTCTAAATCCTTGTCAAATCAAATCTTCCCTTTAGGAAACCAAATCCAATCTCCCCGTTTAGAAAACTAGATCCCGTCCTCCGTTTTTGGAAACAAAATCAAAATTTCTCTTTTAGAAACCAAATCCAATCCCTTCCTAATCCCACTCTTTCCACTTTCCTAAATCTTAAGTTTCCAAAACTTTAACATAAAAATCTTTCCTAAATTTTAAAACTCAATTTCCGCATCCTTCCTAACTCCACTCTTTCCTAATTTGAATCCTTCCTAAACTCCCACTTTCTTAAACCTTAAGTTTCTAAAAACTTGAACATATAAATCTTTCCTAAACTTTAAAACTCAACTTTCAAATCTTTCTTAGTTCAACCCTTTCCTAATTCTACCCTTTTCCAAAATCTTTTTCAAATCTAAGTTTTCAAACCTTTCCTAAACTCAAGCTTTCCTAATTTCAAGATTTTCTAAAACTCTAAAACTTTCTAAATTTCAAATCTTTCTAAAATTCTAAGCTTCCAAATTCAAAACTTTCTAAATTTGAAACCTTCTTAAGTTAAATCTTTCTAAACCTAAAAACTTTCTAAATTCTAAACTTTCCAAAACTTCAAAATCTTTTCAAATCTAGAACTTTTCTAAATTCAAAACTTTCTAAATTCAAGACTTTCTTAAGTTGAAACTTTCTTAATTCAAACATTTTCTAAATTAAAAACTTTCATACTTTCAAAACTTCCTTATTTTCAAAACCTTTCCTTTTTCAAAACCTTCCTTAAAATGAAGCTTTCTTAATTCAAAACTTTCCCTTTCTTAATTCAAACACTTTCTAAGTTGAAAACTTTCCTTTTTCAAACCTTTCCTAAAACAAAATTTTCTTATTTTCAAAACTTCCTTGTTTTCAAAGCTTTCCAAATTCAAAACTTCCTTTTTTCAAAACATTTCTAAATTCAAAACTTTCCGATTTTCAAAACTTTCCTAATTTGGGAACTTTCCTAATCTGAAAACCTTTCCTTTTTCGAAAACTTTCTAAAACTCGAAACTTTCCAATTTCAAAACTTTCCTAAACCCAAAACTTTCCTAAATTCCAAACTTTCCTAATTTCAAAACTTTCCTAATTCGAAATTTTCCTAAATCGAACATTTCCTAATTTGAACATTTCCTAAATCCAATCTTTCTTAAAATCTTGAGTCTTTCCTAAGTCTCATCTTTCCTAAGTCTAGATTTCCTAAACCTTCATCTTTCCAAAAACCAAATCTTTCTAAAATCAATCTTTCCAAAGCAAGTCCAATCCTCTCAATTCCAATTTCAAATCTCCTTTTCTAATTTCAAATCAAATTCAATGTCCAATTCAAGTTCTTTCTTCAATCCAACCTTCTATTTTCAATCGGACTCCGGTCCGAACTACGACTGACCTGATTCCCCCAAAGGGATACGTAGGCAACCTCCATAGGTGCGGTCACAATACTTTTCAAACTTTCAATTCCACCCTCATGGGTGCGGTTCCCAAAATCTTTTCAAATCTCAAATTCCAATCTATTTTCAACATTCTGAAATTTCTATTTTCAAACTTTTACTTTCAATTTTCAAACTTTTCAATTTCAATTCTATTTCTTCAAATCTATTTTCAAATCAAATCAATTTATTTTCAAATCAATTTCTATTTTCCAATTTTCTATTATCTTGCAATTGCATATCATGCATCATATTTTTCAAACATTGTTTTTCCAAAGTGAATGGGGTTGAACTATAGTTAGTCGAAGACTCTCATAGGTGAATCTAGGGTAGATTGACATGTAGGTACCGAAAGGGCGGGGTAGGGTGATAGCTTAGTGCGTCTTCCCTACACGTAACCAACCTCCGAACCTAGATCACTGATTTCAAAGACTAAAAGGAGTTATTTTTCTAAAAAGGGCTAAATATTTTCCAAAGGTTGCCAAACAACCTGTTTTCCTAAAAAACCCTCTCTTGAGGAGATATTTTCAAAATCATTTTTCAAAACCTTAAGTGTAGTTTTCGGACTATGCTTAGTTTTTAGGTGGCCTAACTCACCTTAATCAAGTTAGGTGGCGACTCCGAATCTTTTTCAAAAGCCCTTTATTCAAACCTGTTTTCAATTCAAACCTAGTCGCACTCATTCTTCTAGGAGGGTGAGTTCTAACGAGAGAGTACAGCATTTTTCCCGCTTGGGTGAGTATTCCTCGAGTACGAAAAATCTGGGCGCGACAGCTGGCGACTCTGCTGGGGACACTTAGAGGGTTAGGCCGTTAGTCATGTCTCTTTACCCTTCACCCATGTAGAGTCTTCAATTAACTTGGTTCAATCCTATTCACTTTAAATTTTCAAAACTAAATTTTCAAAATTGTTTTAAAAAAAAAAAAAACATGCATTTACTCATATTATCTTGTATTATGTTTGTCATCCACATACTGACACTTGCATCTTTGTTTTGTAGGTGCGCTTTATGTTTAAGTTTTATTAATTGCTTTGCATGAATGTGATGTACAGGATGAATGGGAGTTGTTGGGCCCTTTCCTCCACTTTTAAAAATCACACACACACTGCATGAGCACTTGCATTCTGCATACTTGCATACCCTGATATGTCCTTTCTAGTTAGAAAGGGGGAACGGTATATTGGTTGTGGGCAAGATGCTGTGTCAGTTTCTTCGCCTACGGCCTCTTGATGGTTCCCCCGCTCGGATCACCAACCGATCATGGCACCACCTCGGGGAGTGGGCCTAGGTTTGAAGATCCGGGGACCGAGCCCTTTTAGGACGCATTAGTCAACCCTTAACCTCATACTCATATAGACACCATGCATAGCCGAACCTCTGCCGGATTTAGGACACGAGCACCGTTTTCAAAATCACGGAGGAAAGGGTGACTGCTTTTACTTTCATTTATACCTGTTGTTATAATGCTTGTATTTATACTATTATAATGCCTGTCTAACTGTTCATGCATACATGTTTACTTTGATTGTACCTTCTCTCTTTATACTCTTTGCATATTCATGTTCATGCATTCAATATTCCATGTCTAGACAAGAGTTCCAAGTAACTCAAGTCACTGCATTCTCATGCATATGATCAACCCTTTGAGAGTGACACCAACGTCACTCTCCCTTGCATTAAACCTACCCAAACCCTAAGGGTTCCCACGTAACCCTAAGGGACTCATTGCATGCATCTCGATTCATTCCATAAGAGGGGCCCCAATCCCTCTATGCTCACGGAGATAGGGTTGCCAAGAAGACAAGGGGCAATCAATCAACAAGGTCTCTCAGCGACCTCCTCCCAACATCAAATCCAAGGAAGGCGAATCCGAAGACTCAAGAGTAGTTTAGGGTTTCCTTTTGTAAAAGTAGATAGGTGGAAGTCCAAAGGAAAATGTTCCCCCTCCCCCTATTAAAATGTACTTCAATTCTTTTGTATTTCAAACCTAGAATTTAATGTACTTCTTTATTTTTATGAATGAATGCATGAATGGCTGAAGGTTCCCAGCTGATGGTAAGGCATCTGCATACAGGGGCAAATCCCCTATCTCCAAAAGTAAGCCAATACATCATTGTATAGTCTCCCCTCTGAGTAGGGGCACCTCTAGGACATGCATTGCATAAAAATTTTCAAATCAAGGCACTAACTTCTCTTTTGTTTCTTGTCTTCTATCTTCCCCTTCCTCATCTCCAACTACTAAGAGAACCGAAGACAGAAGCAAGACAAGAAGGGGGTTTCCTCAACCATCTATTTATGATTATCCTACTGCTCACATGTTCACTTTTAATATGCTCATACACCCATATCCATTCCAAGACAAGAGTTCCAAGAAACTCAAGACATTTCATTTTCATGCATTTAATCAACCATAGAGAGAAAGGAGCAATCCAATCTCATGTTAATCAAACCTACCAAAACTCCTAAGGGTTCTTAAACCCTAAGGATTCATGGCATGCATAGAACCATATCTCGAGAGAGGCCCAAATCTCTCTCAGTCCATGGAGGTGGGATTGCCCAAATATAGAAACATCAACCGGCCCACGCCGAAGAGGTATTGTATTGCATAATAGGGGCAAAACCCCACCTCCCAAATGGACTTATCATCATGCCTAGATTCCTTCAAAGAAGGGACCTCCATAGGACATGCATCGCATAGAACTTCCAACGTCACATACTGACTGCATTCTGTTTTTCTTTTTCTTTTGTAGGTCAGAGAGCACGACTAAATTCATAGAATCCCTCTAAGTACCCCACCAAGTTCAAACTTATGGAAGAATGAGCCTAGTTGTTAGAAGAGGCCAAACCTACATTACGGAAAAGGAAGAACTAACCACCCATCTGCAAGACGTTACCTCCCCGCCATGCTGCAACAATCACTGTCCATGCAGAAAAAGGCTTCATCGTTTGCAAAGTACTGTCAGACACGTGCATTACTACAAAAGAATCTCCTAACTTCCAAATGCATGCTAAACACCGCAAGAGATCTGTTAATCTACCCTTTGTTGTTTGGTGATACACCTAAAGAATGAAATGCCAAAGAAGCTAGCAGTTTCAAAACCCTATCGGGGGTTTCTCACCAAGACATCCACAAGAAAGAGGAGATTTCCATAAAATTCATCTATTTTCTTTTCGTCTTTCTATTTCTCGCATATCTTCTTTAAATAAACATCGCATGCCCTGTAATTATGTTTTTAAAATGAAAATAGGTAGTTCCCAGTTTACCCCCTTTGTCTTATACTCTTATGGACGATTGTCTCATTTAGGGCTTCTTCCCCGTTTGGTAAATAACTCAACCTAAAGGATGGGATAGCATGGGCAACCTATTTAGAAGGGGTTAAAACCTTTGAGAGACTGAGAGAGAGAGAGTGAGAGATATGAGGAAGACAATCTCAACAAAGAGGTGCGAATTCTATTGAAGAGGTGACACTTGTATGATATCCTGGCTAAGCGATGGGCAACCAAGTACTCAAAATGATGAGAAGCCCTTATTCAATTTATCCTAAATAAACACTACCCCTTGCTCAACCCACTAGAGCCGCAACTGATTTTTATTCAGATGTCCCCAAACCAATAACCATCCCCTACATTGGGGTAAGCACAGAGTAGTTGATTCGGCAAAAACACACCATTTTTTGGAAACATTGTCTAAATTTTGTATGAAGGCTTTATGGACTAAGCAATTTAATTTAAAGTGATGAAAGGCCCTCATTTCTTCTACCATACACAAAAATAACCCCTTTGTTTAACCCACTAGTGCCTCACAGAAAGCAGAAGATTCTTTGTCAACCCCGATCCGAAACCATCCCCTCACACTGGGGCAGACATGTAGCAGAAGATCTGGCAGATAATATCATCGACCATCAAACTAAAGTAACGTGAAGGCTCTATGGATCAAGCAATCTTGTTCAAAATGAAGAGAGGCCCTCATTTCACTTCCCATACAGTTAAAAGCAACTCTTGTCGAACCTATTGAGCCGGTTATCTTTCTTTTTCAAAACACACCCCAACCTAGGGATCACCGTCCACAATCGGTTAAATGAAAATGTTAAGGAAAGGATTTGAGAGAAAGAAGTTCTAGAAGTGTTCTTCTTGTCAAAGGCAACAAGAAAAGGAAAAAAGAAGCATATCAGTAGAAAGACTGAAAAAGAGTCATGTTGTGCTAGCATATAAAGCCAAAAGTCAGAAAAAAGGGGCAAATGTCAGACTAAGAAGGTCAAAAGTTACAAGAAAGGTTAACTCCTCTTATAAAAGAGAAAATTCGAAGGTGATCCTAGGTAACAAAGCCACCAAGTAGAAGCTATAGGTTTGAGCCTTTACCCTTTCTTGTTAAACCCCAAACCATGGCCTGCATTACAACCCTACTAAAGTCCACTCTGATTGAGAAAGACTGCTTGATCTAAATGAGCCAGATATGTTTCTGAAGCTAGAGGAGGATATTAGGGGATGAAACCCCACTAGAAGACCAACCAAGGATGGTGCGGATCTAAACCCTACTGGAAGCAACATCAAATTTGAGGCTACATATCCCGTTCATTCATAAACCCCTTAACCTAGCCTATGTTATGGTCCAAATTAAAGTCCTCTCTGATCAAAGAAAATTGCTTAGTCCAAATAAGCCTGAACAATACCAAGACGACTAGGATGAGAAAGGAGAATTGAAAGGGAATGCAAGGGGCAATATCATGCTCCAAGATGTGCTCAGATGGTTTCGGTTTTAACAACCCATCAAAAGAAAATCTTTGAGCCTAAATATCCCTTTATTTCTAACAACTCCTAAACCCAGCCTACATTATGGTCCTAAAAGAAGTCTTCTCAGATTGAGGGCTTAGTTGTTTATCACTCTGCAAAGGGCATGCGAGTTGTCGCTCGAGCCATGATGGCATTTTGGAGATCTGTGAGAGAAACCCAAGTGAGCTCAGAAACACCCCAAACAGTAACCCTGTAGAAAGTAGGGATAAGATAGCAAACCAAAAGGTCAAGATCCTTAGAGAATGGAGCAAATGCTATCACACCCCGATGAGAATGGGACAAAAATAAATGGGGCAGAATCCTGGAAAGGAACAGAATCCTAAGAGTGTGGGCCTAAGGGGCAATCCTGGGATTTTCTTTGTAAATAGTTTATATACATGTAGTACTGATGCATCCATGACATGTATAACCTGTACATCCATTTAGATTCATGTGTAGTTTGTATCTATGCATGCATTCAACTGCATTTTTGTATGAACCTGTTCATTTGTAAGAAAGTAGGTCATGCATTTAATTCAATTTTTATATAAATTTGTGCATTTATCACAAAAAATGGGGGACATTGCATTTAATTCTATTCCTGTATGTGCATTGTCAAAAAAATATAACATACATTCATTTTCACTTTTGTGTGAACCCGTGTAGTCATAAAAAAAATGTAGGATATGTATTCGATTCAATTCTTATATAAACATGTGCATTCATAAAAAATAATCCCATGGGCAATCATCATAAAAAATAATGACATCCCTTACCGGGGCATTTTTAAACTATTTTTGCACAAAAACTCACTATTTGTCTTTCTGTCTCTCTCAAATAGGAAATAATGAACAAGGCAAAACATAAAAAAGAGCTAAAGCCACCCCTCAGATATCTCCAGTACCGGCTCACACCTTAGAAAGCACAGATTTCCATGACCAACAAGAAACAGAGAATGGGGCAATGACCCACCCTCGACCTCCCCAATCAAACGGCTTCGAAAGAGGGGAAGTGAATAAGTGTCCGATCACCCAAAGCTGGAATAATGAAGCACATCCCCAACAATGAGCATCGCCCCCCCTAAGGTCTGTCCCACAACCATAAGAGCATATGGGTGCCCCTCATGAATCCTGGTAAGCAGTACAAGTAATTGGCAGTCAACCACGTCATTCCCTCGAGGAGAAACATCCAGAATCTTAAGAAGAGCAAAGTTGGGGACACCATGTGAGAGATTGACCAATCTCGAGAAGTATGCCAATCCCTTATCCGTCGCAAACTCAAAATGAGAGAAACAAGAACTTCATTTGGACATAAGGAAACTAGGGTCGTAGATCAGAAGAAAAAGCCTGGAAAATGGAGCCCAAGCTGAAGAGCAACAATCGTGATGCAACCATCAGGAAAAATGGGTCCCATAATGTCAGTTGAACCATCCCAAAGACCTAGGAGGAAGCCATACTCATGGGGAGTAGGGGGCAAGCTCACATTCTCCAAAATGGAAGAAAGACAGGTCAGGTGGGAACCACTATCAGACAGTAAGCTACACTAACAGGAGAGAAGCCATGCAACCAAAGGACCAGCAAAATGTCTTGCTCATCTGAAGGATGCCCGTCATACCAAACCCGTAGTCAGCTCAAAATAGCGTCGGCCATCCGAAAAGTCAAAAGTGGAAAACCTCAATGTCCATCTCATCCTCGAGGGTTGGCTCAATGGAGGGAAGGGGTTGACTGAAGGCCTACTCCCCCCTCCCACCCTGGCTAGAAGGTGCTCGATTGGCAGAGTGCTGACTACCCCTGGAGCGGCTGGGGCTGCCGACAAGAATCTATTCGGGCCATCTTCCCGAAGCAGTGACTCTTCTCAGAACCCTCATCGCCTGCGCCCGCCATCCTGAAAGGTAAGTCAAGATAAGAGGTATTAGAATTCGATATATGCAGTTCAAAAAATAAAGAAATAAAAGCAACAAAGAAATAATAATGATAATAACCAAAGGTGAAACATAAAATAATAATGAAGGACACAACTTCCATATACATCCTATTCAGACCAACCTAAAAGTTTTTTTAAACTTTTCATTCAAAGTTTCTTTTCTAAAATCAACTATCAAAGGTTCCTTAAAAATTTCTCAAAATGTTTCTTTACTTTTTCTCTTCAAAAAGTTCTTTTTCGAAAATTAGTTTCCCATTGATTTCTTATTATAATCCTCCAAAAGTTTTCAAAAATTCTTTCTTCTAAAATTTCCTTTCCAAAGTTGGTCTTCAAAAGGTTTTCTGATTCTGTTTTTCAAAAGTTCTTTTTCAAAATCACTTCTTAAAATCAAATTCTACTTCGAAAATCAGGGTCAAAAATCATTTTCAAAATCATGTCTAAAATTTTTTCAATCCATCTCCAAGTTTTTCTGATTTAGTTCTTCAAGAAAATCCCTTTTCCAAATCTTGGCCCCACCAAACTTTTCTTTCAAAAGAGTCTTAGACAAAATAAATCCTTAAAAATTTTCAAGGTTTCACTCAAAAAATTCTTCCTTCCAAAATTTCTATCAAGTTCCGAAGTTTTCTACCCTAAATCCTTGTCAATCTCAAAAATTTTCAAATCCGAAAGAGTTCTTAAATTCTTACCTCCATAATGTCTCCTAAAATGCTATTTTCCAAAATCTTTCTAAGTTTTCTGTCCAACAAGATTTCAAAACTCAAGTCTTAGGTCAAAATGAATTCCCTCCAAATTCTGGGCAGGTTTGCCCTTTTTCCCGCCAAAACTCATTTTCAAAGGCCTTTTTGGCCCGTTGTCCGTTTTCGACCCCCGTTGTCGAAAAGGATTTCAATGTCCGTCCCTCCGACTGCCTCGCGGTCAACATGGGACTCTTACTCTTATCGTTTTCTGTCTTTGACAAGCAAAGACAGAAAAAGAGGGGCAGCTGTAAGCACCCCATTTTTGACCGCTCGGCAGTCTACACTCCGTCCAGACTTGTTTTCAAGTCATCATGGACATATTCCAATCGAAACCAATCCTCTAGTCCAAATTCCGTCTTTCCATCGCTTCGCGGGCCTGTCAGGCCCAAATAGAGGCAAAATGACCAAAATGCCCTTAGGGGCATTATCCTTTCTTATTCCAATTCCAATCCCTCTCTCGAGACAGTTTATTCCTTGAGACGGTCCGAGTAGTAAAACTACTCACAAAACCGTCAGAGTGGCGGAAACACTCACCAAACCGTCAGAGTGGCGGAAACACTCACAAAACTGTCAAAGTGGCGGAAACACTCACAAAACCGTTAGGGTGGCGGAAACACTCACAAAACCGTTAGCGTGGCAGAAACACTCACAACACCGTTAGAGTGGCGGAAACACTCAAAACCCAGGCACGTCTCTTAGGAGTCGGTAAGACCCCTTTCCAAACCCTCTCTCGAGATAGTTTATTCCTCGAGACGGTTCCAATCTAGGCATGTCTCTTCGGAGACGGTAAGACCCCTTTCCAATCCCTCTCTCGAGACAGTTTATTCCTCGAGACGGTCCGAGTAGCAAAACTATTCACACAACCGTTAGAGTAGCATAAATACTCACAGACCCGTTAGAGTAGCGAAAATACTCACAGAACCGTTAGAGTAGCGGAAATACTCACAGAGCCGTCCGAGTAGCAGAAATACTCAACCGTTAGAGTAGCGGAAATACTCACAGAACCGTTAGAGTAGCGGAAATACTCACAGAGCCATCCGAGTAGCGGAAATACTCAACCGTTAGAGTAGCGGAAATACTCACAGACCCGTTAGAGTAGCGGAAATACTCACAGAACCGTTAGAGTAGCGGAAATACTCACAGAGCCATCCGAGTAGCGGAAATACTCAACCATTAGAGTAGCGGAAATACTCTCAAATCGTCAACCTTGTCCGAGTAGCGGAAATACTCAACACCTAGGCCAATACCCATGTTTGTTAGCTCACTTCGGTGAAAAATAACCAGACTACCCTTAGGGCCTTTTCCGAGACTTTTCGGTCAAGATGACCATCTTGCCCCTAAGCATTCGAATGCCCCGAGAACCACACCGGTTCTGGATATCAAACCGGTAATGTCCCGTGAATACTTTTTATAGTGTTCTCGACCTTCCTTTACCTTTCCTGACCATTCCGAGTCAGTTCCGGCCAACCCGGTACAAAATGACCGTTTTGCCCCTGGAGGGCCGGTCTCCTTCTTCGACCACACCGGCTCTGGGTATCAAACTGGTAATGTCCCGAGAATACTTTTTATAGTGTTCTCGACCTTCCTTTACCTTTCCGGACCATTCCGAGTCAGTTCCGGCAAACCCGGAACAAAATGACCATTTTGCCCCTAGTGGGCCGGTCTCCATTTCCGACCACGCCGGCCCTGGGAATCAAACCAGCAACCTCTGGGAACATTCTAAATAATGTTTCCAGATCCCAAGTCTTCTTCCGGGACAGTTTGAGTCTGTCCCGGCAGTTTTCCGGTCCGATTGACCGTTTTGCCCCTAAAGGCTCACTCAACCTTTCCGACACTTCCAATCCTCACTTTTCAAGTCAAATACCTCCAGGACACTATTTTAAGTGTTCCTGCTCCTTTCTGGCCTTCCGGGTCACTCCCGGCTCCTTCAAATCATTCCCCGGACTTTCCGGAGTCACACCTAGTGAAGCCAGGCTAAAGTTTACATGCACCCAAATCTAGTCAAAGATACGTTGCTTGCCGACCTTAATTGTTTTCTAAATGGCTGGCGCCACTCCTAGTGGCGCTAGTATAAATTTTGCCCTGGCGCCACTGCAACAGGCGCCAGGCTTGTCCAACTTATATAAATACAGAGCCTCGATCAACGTGAAAAGGGTCTGCAAACTTAACCTAAAAATCACACAATTCGATACACAGAGCTCGAGCACCTCCAAAAACCCTAGCCTCCCTAGGTTTTCCAAACCCTAGCCACTATACACAAACCCTAGCCTCCTATACACTCATACACACCCCTATACACTCATACACTAGCCTTCAACCACTCTCTCAAGACTTGAAGAGCAGCCATATAAAGCTTGAAGACAATCCTTGAAGACTGAGAGTGAAGATCAAGACTGAAGACCGGAGACCGAAGACTGCACGGCGCGCAAAATAAACAAGAAACAAGGTAGGCTCCCTATTTAATTTTCTGCACTTCCCCCCTCTCTCTTGTCTCTCCAACCCACTTGGTTTTTCTCTATTTTAATCCCCCATCTCTTTCCCCCCCTTTCTTTGCATGCTTGAAACAAGGGGATTCCCGGTCCATGTGTAGGGTTGGACTATGGGAGAATCACCGTGTCGGGGGCTTTCTTCTAGTCTAACCAAAGACCACGTGGGTCCGGCCCCCTTGATTATGTGGTGAAGCCTTAACCTTGTATGTTCACGACCCCAAATTGCATTGTGCATATCATAGTCCTGCATCTTCCAAAACTCGTTTTCAAAGTTGTTTTTCAAAGGTTTTGTCAAGCTTGTTTTCAAAATTGCATCAAAAGCTCTTTTTTAAAAAAAAAACATGTTTTCAAAATCACAATCCTAGGGTGATTCTAGCCTTTCCATGGCTAGGGTTGCTTTAGGAAAGTGTTATATTAAAAGTGGCCTTTTGGTCTATATTTTCAAACCTTGTTTTCAAAACCACTTTCTTAAAGTGGTTCTAGCCTTCTTATGGTTAGAATTGCTTTAGGAAAGGGAGATGTTTTTACACCTTCTAAAAACTCTTTCTTCAAAAATCTCTTCCTAAAAATCTCTTTTTCAACATACTTTCCTAAAACTCTCCTCTCCAAAGTTGTTTTCAAAAACTCCCTTCCAAAGTATATTTTTCAAAACTCCTTTTTTCAACTCCTTTCCAAAATCCTCCCCCTAAAATCCACTTGCCAAAAACGTTCCCCAAAAATCTTTCCAAAAACTCTCTTCAACAATCTTCTACCAAAAATCCTCCTAGAAAAACTCTCTTCAAAAATATTTTCAAAAACTTTATTTTCAAAATCTCCCTTCTAGAAATTTCCCTCTAGGATTTTCCTTCTAAAATCTTTGTTTCCAAAAACACACTTTCCAAAACTCCTTCTCTTTAAAATCTTTTTCCAAAAACTCCCTCTTCAAATTCACTTTCCAAAAACTCCTCCCTAGGATTCCCTTCTAGAAAACCTTCGTTCCCAAAAACGCACCTTCCAAAAACTCTTTCCTTAGAGCCCAAGTCAAGCCCTAGAACCCCCCATTAGGAAACCCTAATTTTCTTTCCAAAAACATGATTTTCAAACTTTGCCCAAACCTAGGTTTCCAAAACCTCTTGTTTCCACATCCAAACTACACATGTTTCCAAAACCTCTTTTCTACGTCAAAGCTATAGCCTTTCAAATCTAGGGTTTCTAGAACATCCCCTTTCTAAATCCTTGTCAAATCAAATCTTCCCTTTAGGAAACCAAATCCAATCTCCCCGTTTAGAAAACTAGATCCCATCCTCCGTTTTTGGAAACAAAATCAAAATTTCTCTTTTAGAAACCAAATCCAATCCCTTCCTAATCCCACTCTTTCCACTTTCCTAAATCTTAAGTTTCCAAAACTTTAACATAAAAATCTTTCCTAAATTTTAAAACTCAATTTCCGCATCCTTCCTAACTCCACTCTTTCCTAATTTGAATCCTTCCTAAACTCCCACTTTCTTAAACCTTAAGTTTCTAAAAACTTGAACATATAAATCTTTCCTAAACTTTAAAACTCAACTTTCAAATCTTTCTTAGTTCAACCCTTTCCTAATTCTACCCTTTTCCAAAATCTTTTTCAAATCTAAGTTTTCAAACCTTTCCTAAACTCAAGCTTTCCTAATTTCAAGATTTTCTAAAACTCTAAAACTTTCTAAATTTCAAATCTTTCTAAAATTCTAAGCTTCCAAATTCAAAACTTTCTAAATTTGAAACCTTCTTAAGTTAAATCTTTCTAAACCTAAAAACTTTCTAAATTCTAAACTTTCCAAAACTTCAAAATCTTTTCAAATCTAGAACTTTTCTAAATTCAAAACTTTCTAAATTCAAGACTTTCTTAAGTTGAAACTTTCTTAATTCAAACATTTTCTAAATTGAAAACTTTCATACTTTCAAAACTTCCTTATTTTCAAAACCTTTCCTTTTTCAAAACCTTCCTTAAAATGAAGCTTTCTTAATTCAAAACTTTCCCTTTCTTAATTCAAACACTTTCTAAGTTGAAAACTTTCCTTTTTCAAACCTTTCCTAAAACAAAATTTTCTTATTTTCAAAACTTCCTTGTTTTCAAAGCTTTCCAAATTCAAAACTTCCTTTTTTCAAAACATTTCTAAATTCAAAACTTTCCGATTTTCAAAACTTTCCTAATTTGGGAACTTTCCTAATCTGAAAACCTTTCCTTTTTCGAAAACTTTCTAAAACTCGAAACTTTCCAATTTCAAAACTTTCCTAAACCCAAAACTTTCCTAAATTCCAAACTTTCCTAATTTCAAAACTTTCCTAATTCGAAATTTTCCTAAATCGAACATTTCCTAATTTGAACATTTTCTAAATCCAATCTTTCTTAAACTCTTGAGTCTTTCCTAAGTCTCATCTTTCCTAAGTCTAGGTTTCCTAAACCTTCATCTTTCCTAAAACCAAATCTTTCCAAAATCAATCTTTCCAAAGCAAGTCCAATCCTCTCAATTCCAATTTCAAATCTCCTTTTCTAATTTCAAATCAAATTCAATGTCCAATTCAAGTTCTTTCTTCAATCCAACCTTCTATTTTCAATCGGACTCCGGTCCGAACTACGACTCACCTGATTCCTCCAAAGGGATACGTAGGCAACCTCCATAGGTGCGGTCACAATACTTTTCAGACTTTCAATTCCACCCTCATGGGTGCGATTCCCAAAATCTTTTCAAATCTCAAATTCCAATCTATTTTCAAAATTCCGAAATTTCTATTTTCAAACTTCTACTTTCAATTGTCAAACTTTTCAATTTCAATTCTATTTCTTCAAATCTATTTTCAAATCAAATCAATTTATTTTCAAATCAATTTCTATTTTCCAATTTTCTCTTATCTTGCACTTGCATATCATGCATCATATTTTTCAAACATTGTTTTTCCAAAGTGAATGGGGTTGAACTATAGTTAGTCGAAGACTCTCATAGGTGAATCTAGGGTAGATTGACATGTAGGTACCGAAAGGGCGGGGTAGGGTGATAGCTTAGTGCGTCTTCCCTACATGTAACCAACCTCCGAACCTAGATCACTGATTTCAAAGACCAAAAGGAGTTATTTTTCTAAAAAGGGCTAAATATTTTCCAAAGGTTGCCAAACAACCTATTTTCCTAAAAAACCCTCTCTTGAGGAGATATTTTCAAAATCGTTTTTCAAAACCTTAAGTGTAGTTTTCGGACTATGCTTAGTTTTTAGGTGGCCTAACTCACCTTAATCAAGTTAGGTGGCGACTCCGAATCTTTTTCAAAAGCCCTTTATTCAAACCTGTTTTCAATTCAAACCTAGTCGCACTCATTCTTCTAGGAGGGTGAGTTCTAACGAGAGAGTACAACATTTTTCCCGCTTGGGTGAGTATTCCTCGAGTGCGAAAAATCTGGGCGCGACAACCTAGAAGGCCGAAAAAGAGCAGGAACACTTAGAATAGTGTCTCAGAGGTATTTGACTTGAAAAGTGAGGATAGGATGTGTTGGAAGGGCTTACCAGGCCTTTAGGGGCAAAACGGTCAATCAGATCGGAAAGCTGCCGAGGCGGACTCAGACTGTCCCGGAAGAAGACTCAAGATTTGGAAACATTATTCTGAATGTTCCAAAAGATTGCCGGTTTGATACCCAGAGCCGGTGTGGTCGGAAAAGGTGACCGGCCCACCAGGGGCAAAATGGTCATTTTGCACCGAGTTTGCCGGAACTGACTCGGAATGATTCGAAAAGGTAGAGGAAGGTTGAAAATACTATAAGAAGCAATCTCGGGAGATTACCGGTTTGATACCCAGAGCCGGTGTGGTTCCCGGGGCGTTCAGATGTCTAGGGGCAAAATGGCCATCTTGACCGAAAAGTCTTGGAAAAGGCCCAAGCGGCAGTTTGGTCATTTTTCACCGAAGTGGGCTAGCAGGCACCAGTGTTGACTTGGGTTTTGAGTGTTTCCGCCACTTTGACGATGGTAGCGTAATACAGGGGTTGTTTGGTAATTCCCTATATCGACCTGTTTACGAGTATTTCCGCTACTCTAACGGTTATGATGTTTATGAGTATTTCCGCTACTCTGACGGTTCGCGATCATTCCCGAGACTGCCTGATCTCAAGAAGCTGCTAAAGGGGACTTATCGCCTGAGAAGTCAACTTTCTCGGAAGGCGTGCCTAAATGGACATTTCTACATTAGCGGGCTAGCAAGCGCCAAAGGTGGACCGTTCTACCATCTAGGGGACTTGGGGTCTCGTCCCGGTCGACATGTTTAAAGGGACTTACCGTTTTGAAGAGATTTTTTTCGAAAAACGTGTTGGACTGTATCAAGGAATAAACTGTCTCGAGAGAGGGATTGGAATTGGAAAGGGTTCTTATCGTCTTCGGAAAAACGCACCTGATTGGAGTAGATTTACCTTCTCGAGGAATAAACTATCTCGAAAGAGGGATTGGATTTGGAAAAGGGACTTACCGTCTTCAGAAAGACGTGCCTAATTTGGAATTGGAAAGTGGACTTACCGTCTTCGGAAAGACGTGCCTGATTTGGAATTTGAAAGGGGACTTACCATCTTCAGAAAGACGAGCCTAATTTAGAATTGGAAAGGATAATGCCCCTTAAGGGCGTTTCGATCATTTTACCTCTATTTGGGCCCGCTCGGGCCCGTGAAGCAATAGATAGACGGGATTTAGACTTAGAGAGTTGGTTTCGATTGGAATACGTCCATATTGACTTGAGTACAACTTTGGACGGAGCGTAGATTGTCGAGCGGTCAAAAATAGGGTGCTTAAACCCCTCTTTTTCTGTCTTTGCTCGTCAAAGAGAAAACGATAAAGTAAGAGCCCCATGTTGACCGTGAGGCGGTCGGAGGGATGGATTTGGAAAATAGGGGTTCGGAAATGGGTATTGGGCCCAAAAGGCCTTGAAAATGAATTTGGGCGGGAAAAGGGCAAAGCTGCCCAGAATTGGAAACTGGCACCACTAGGAGTGGCGCCTTTGGCAGAAAATGCTTGGCGCCTCTGCTAGTAGCGCCAAGCTTGGAGTTGAAACTAGAAAAATTCTGGTTCGAACAGCTACGGTATTTTGAAGAGTTTGTGGAGAATCGAGAGTGTTTGCGGGGAAACCGACTTGAACCTTGAAGGGGCACAGGTGATTGCCGAAAGGAGACCATGTCGCTAGAAAAGTCGACGGAAGAGAAGATTTCACTGGAGAACTTCCAAAAAGTGAGTTTTCAAATTTTTGTTGATTTTGGTGCGTAGAATTTCGTTTGAATCATGTGAATAGTGGAAATTGATGTTTTGATATGTTTTGAACATAATGGTGAAGTTATTTTTGCATTTTGGTGCTTGTTTGATTGAATTTGAGTGACTTTTCATGATTACCGAAGAGGGTTCTGCAGGAATAATGAATTTGCTCCTACAGGCTTGGGCATTGCACTTTTTGGCTAGATTTTTGTGCAATGTGCCTTAGAAAGATGTGTTTAACAATCGTGTGAAGTTTCGTGATTTTTTGAAAACTTGATGAATTTTTGATTTTTTAAAAAATAGAAAAAATATTTATAAAATTAGGAAAATTAAGAAAACTTGAGAGATTGATGAAATTTTTAGAGTTTGAAATTTGAAAAAATATTGGAATATTTTAGAAAACATTTGAGGTGATTTTGAGAAATTTTAGGATAACTTTGAAAACCATTGATTTATTGGAAAAATAAAACATATGTTTTGAAAATTTTGAAAAATTAAAAAATGTGCGCGAGTGCGGATGTTATGTGATTGTAACGTTGTAGAGTGCACGTTTTGCGTTGATGTTATGGGTGTTGTAGGGACCGTTTTTAGATGAGACTCTGCCGAAATTTTTAGAAATTAGGGGAAGAGTTGGAGATAAAGGTTTAGAGTAAAAATCCTTTTGAAGGGAAAAGACAGAAAACCCTTGAGATTTGATTTGAAGTTGAAAAATCAAAAGGTGTGCGTAGGAAATTTGTTTTGACTTATCATTCGAAATCTTTTATTTGTTTTGTTTGTGTTAGTTGTTTATTTCATTTTACTTTATTATGTCAACTGCCTACTCGATATATTAACATATCTTACCTTGGCTTACCTTTTCAGGATGGCAGATGCGGGTGGTGACGACTCTGAGAGGAGACGTCGCTCGGGGAAGGCGGCATCTAGTCAGAGTGGTCGGGGGGAGTAGGCCACCTGTTGACCCCTTTACCCTAGTTGAGCAAGCCTTCGAGGATGAGATGGACGTCGAGGTTTCCCACTTTTGACTTTTGGGATGGCCGACGCTATTTTGAGCTGACTACGGGTCTGGTATGACGGGTATCCTCTAGATGAGCAAGACATTTTTCACTGGTTCTTCGGTTGCATGGCTTCTCTCTTATTGGCGCAGCTTGTTTTCTGGCAGTGGTTCCCTTTTGGCCACCTGACCCTTCTTTCTTGGGGAATGTGAGCTTGCCTCTACTCCCCATTGTTGGAAATTTATACTAAAAGACATGCTTTGTGAAGTGACTTTAGTATTTATTAATAAATTAGTTATTCCATTTTAATGAGAATCTGTGTGAGAAATGTTTGCATTGCGTTATTTATTTAATGATTATGCATGTGTGTCTCTTATTCTATATAGTAGATGATTTGGTGTGTAGAGTACGACTTACACACGGAAGATCAGATCATCGGTTCTTATGGAATATAAGTTAATCGTTCACAGTCTTAGATGGAAATGGACACACCATCAGTAGGACTGTAGTACAAGGTTTTAATAGGTCTGTCTTGACTGTGGGGAATGGTATAGTTCCAACTCCTTGCACTAGTACACTTTGTGTGTATTGAAAAGGACCGTGTTGGGGTAATTGTTTTTATACTGACTATATAAAACAATTAATACCTCATGAT
>CM065386.1:45992500-46032500 GCA_033060915.1 Euryodendron excelsum | reverse complement strand
TAATTGAGAGATACACAATATTGTGAGGAAGAGAAACCCTAGCAGCAGTGAGCCCACTCTCTATAGAGCAAGGCGTGTACGAGGAATACAGCAGAAGTCCGAAGGTTGAGTTCGAGCTTGCTGATTCGTGCTTGGTGCTGATTCTTGTTTTCGGGATTAAACTAGAGAGATCTCAAAGGTACGATTCTAATCACGTAGATTAGGCTATGCTAATCAGATCAGAATTTTTGGTAGCATGCGTATACACTATAGCCAGGTCGTGGGAAATTCCGCAGTCCCCAACACCCATAACTATGGCTTCCTCCTAGGTCTTTGGGATGGTTCAGTTGACAATATGGGACCTTCTTTTCCTAATAGCTGCGTCGCGATTGTCTCTTCTCAGCTTGGTCTCCGTTGTGCGGCCTTTTCTTTTGATCTGCTGCCTCGGTTTTCTCATGTCTCGGTAAAGTTCTTGTTTCTCTCATTTTGAGTTTGCGACAGATAGGGGATTGACATACTCCTCAAGATTGGTCCATTTCTCGAAGGTAGCCCTAGCTCTGCGTCTCCAAATCTTGTTGATGTTTCCACCAGGGGGGATGACTTGGTCGACTGTCGGTTATGTGCACTGCTTGTCAAGATTTGTGAGGGGCACTCCCATGCTCCTATGGTTGTGGGAGAGACCTTCGTGAGCCTTACTAGACTCCAGTCGGGGGTCAATGCTCATTTTCGGGGATATGCTTCATTATTCTAGCTTTGAGCGATCAGACACTTACTCGTTACTCCCCTTTTTCAGCATACATGGTATCTTGAGCCAGGAGTCATTTGATTGGGGAGGTCGAGGGTGGGTCATTGCCCCATTCTCTATTTCTTGTCGGTCATGGAAATCTAAGCTTTCTGGAGTTTGTAACTGCGATGTAGATGTCTGAGTGGTGGCTTTAGCTCCTTTTTGCATTTTAACTTGTTCCCTGTTTCTTATTTGAGAGAGAGGGAAAGACATAGAGTTAGTTTTGTACAAAAACAATTTTAAAAATGCCCTGGTAAAGGGCGTCAATTTTTATTTTTTATGATGATTGCACATGGGATTAAATGCATGATTTATTTTTTTACGAATACACAGGTTCACACAGAAGTGGAATTGAATGCATGTTATGCTTTTGGATAATGCACATATAGGAATGGAATTGAATGTAATGTCCCCCATTTTTTTGGTGATAAATGCATAGATTTATGTAAGAATTGAATTAAATGCATGACCTACTTCCTTACGAATGAACAGGTTCATGCAGGAATGCAGTTGAATGCATGAATAAAATACATAAGAATCTAAATGGATATACAGGTTATACATGTCATGGATGCATCAGTACTACATGTATATAAGTTATTTACAAAGAATGCCCTAAGATTGCCTTAAGGCCCATACTCTCAAGATTCTATTTCCTTTCTAGGATTCTGCCCCATTCAGTTTTGTCCCATTCATATCGGGGTGTGATAGCATTTGCACCATTCTCCAAGGATCTTGACCTTTTGGTTTGTTATCCTATCCCTACTTTCTACAGGGTTGCTGTTTGGGGTTTTTCTAATCTCACTTGGTTTTCTCTCTCAGATCTCGAAAATGCCACCATGGCTCGAGCGACAACTCGCATGCCCTTTGCAGAGCGATGAACAACTAAGCCCTCAATCCGAGAATACTTCTTTTAGGACCGTAATGTAGGCTGGGTTTAGAGGTTGTGAGAAACGAAGGGATATTTAGGCTCAAAGATATTCTTTTAGTGGGTTATTTAAACCAAAACCATATGAGCACACCTTGGAGCATGAGATTGCCCCTTGCATTCCCTTCCAGTTCTCTTTTCTCAGCTTAGTTATCTTGGTATTGTTCAGGCTTATTTAGACTAAGCAATTTTCTTTGATCAGAGAGGACTTTAATTTGGATCGTAACGTAGGCTAGGTTAAGGGGCTTATGAATGAAAAGGATGCGCAGGCTCAAATTTGATGTTGTTTATAATAGGGTTTAGGTCCACACTATCCTTAGTTGGTCTTCTAGTGGGGTTTTGTCCCCTGATATCCTCCTCTAGTTTTAGCAACACGTCTGGCTCATTTAGATCAAGTAATCCTTTTCAATCGGAGAGGACTTTAACAGGGTCGTAATGTAGGCCACGATATCAGGTTTTTACAAGAAAGGGTAAAGGCTCAAACCTATTACTTCTACTTGGTAGCTTTGTTACCTAGGATCACCTTTGAACATATATTATTTAAAGAGTTCACCTTTCTTGTAGTCTATTCTTGACCTTGTAACGAAGTTTTCTGACATTTGTCCCCTTTTTTCTGACTTCCAGCTTTATATGCTTTTCAAAGATAGCATAACATGATTCTTTTCCGGTCTTTTCTCTAATATGCTTCTTTTTTCTTTCCTTTCTTGTTGCCTTTGACAAGACGAACATTTCTACAACTTCTTTCTCTTAGATCCTTTCCTTAACATTTCTATTTAACCAATTGTGGACGGTGATCCCTAGGTTGGGGTGTTTTTTGGAAAAGAAAGATAACCGGCTCAATAGGTTCGACAAGGGTTGCTTTTAACTGTATAGGAAATGAAATGAGGGCCTTTCTTCATTTTGAATAAGATTGCTTGATCCATAGAGCCTTCACGTTACTTCAGCTTGATGGTCAATGACGTTCTCTGCCAGATCTTCTGCTGCCTATCTGCCCTAGTGTGGAGGGATGGTTTCGGATCGAGGTTGACAAAAAATCTTTTGCTTTCTGCGAGGCACTAGTGGGTTAAGAAAAATGGGATATTTTTGTGTATGGTAATAGAATTGAGAGCCTCTAATCATTTCAAATTGAATTGCTTAGTCCATAAAGCCTTAGTACCAAAATTTAGACAATATTCATAGGGATGATGTGTTTCTGTCAGTGAACCCCTACATGTTCTATCAAATCAACTATTTTGTGCTTACCCCAATGTGGGGTATGGTTCTTGGTTTGGAGATATCTAAAAAGACATTATGTACGGCTCTAGTGGGTTGAGCAAAGGGCAGTGTCTATTTGGGATAAATAGAACAATAGCTTCTCATCATTTTCGAGACTCGGCTGCCCATTGCCAAGCCAGGATATCATGCAAGTGTTGCCTTTTCAATAAACTCTGCACTTCTCTGTTGAGACTGTCTTCCTCCTATCTCTCATTCTCTCTTTGTCTCTCGAATGTTTTAACCCCTTTTAAATGGGTGGCCTATGCTATCCCATCCCTTAAGTCGAGTCATCACTAAATGGGAAAGAATCCTTAAACGCAACAATCCTCCACAAGAGTATAAGACAAAGGGGATAAACCGGAAACTTCATCTTTTTCATTTCAAATCATGAATGAACGGCATGTGTGTTTATTTAAATAAGATATGCAAGAAAATAGACAAACAAAAAGGAAACAGATGAATTTTATGAAAACCTCCATTTTCTTCTGGGCTTTTTGGTGAGAACCCTTAATAGGGTTTCGGGACTACATCAACCTCTTGGTGCTTCATTCATCAGGTGTATCAATGGAGGGCGAGTTCACGACATTTTTCATGCATTTGGAAGTTAGATGATGTGTTGTTGCAATGCATGGGTCTGACAAGACTTTGCGAATGGTGAGGTCCTCTTCTGCATGGATAGTGATTGTCTTGGCATGGTGCGAGGATAGTTGCATAGAGGTAATGTCTTGCGGATGGATGGTTAATTATTCCTTCATGTAGGTTCGGCCTCCTTCAATAGACGGGCTTATCCTTGCATGAGTTAGAGTTGGGCATGATACTAGAGGGATTTCCATGAGTTCGGTTGTGCTCTTTGACCTGAAAAAAGAAAAGGAAAACAAAATGGAGTTAGCATGTGGAGTTGGAGGTTTTATGCGATCCGTGTCCTGTGGAGGTCCCTTCTTTGAAGGAATCTAGGCATGATGCTGAGTCCATTTTGGAGGCAGGGTTTTGCCCTTATTATGCAATACAATACCTCTTCGACGTGGGCTGGTTGATGTTTCCTTATTTGGGCAATCCCACCTCCATGGACTGAAAGAGATTTGGGCCTCTCTCGAGATATGGTTCCATGCATGCCATGAATCCTTAGGGTTTAAGAACCTGTAGGAGTTTTGGTAGGTTTGATTAATATGAGATTAGATTGCTCCTTTCTCTCTACGGTTGATTAGATGCATGAGAATGACTTGAGTTTCTTGAAACTCTTGTCTCTGAATGTATATAGATGCATGAACATAATAGAAGTGAATGTGTGAGCACTGTGATAATAATAAATGAATGGTTTAGAAAAACCCCCTTCTTGTCTTGCTTCTGTTTTCAGTTCTCTTAGTACTTGGAGATGAGGAGGGGGAGGATAGAAGACAAGAAACAAAAGGGAAGTCAGTGCCTTGATTTGAAAATTTTTATGTAATGCATGTCCTAAGGATGCCCCTACTTGTGAGAGAAACTAAACATGATGCATTTGCTCAGTTTTGGAGATAGGGGTTTTGCCCCTGTATGCAAATACCTTATCATCGATCAGGGCCCTACATTCATTCATACATTCATCCATCCATTCATTCACAAAAACATAAAGAAGTACATTGAACTTTGGGTTTCAGATACAAAAGAATTGAAATACATTTTAACAGGGGGAGGGGGAACATTTTCCTTTGAACTTACACCTATCTAATTTTACAAAGGAAACCCTAAACTACTCTTGAGTCCTCGGATTCACCTTCGTTGGATTTGATGTTGAGGAGGTCGTTAAGAGACCTTGTTAATCGATTGCCCCTTGTCTTTATGGCAATCCTATCTCTATGAACATAGAGGGATTGGGGCCCCTCTTATGGGATGACTTAAAAATGCATGCAATGAGTCCTTAGGGTTAACGTGGGAACCCTTAGGGTTTGGGTAGGTCTAATGCAAGGGATAGTGACTTTGTTGTCACTCTCAATGGGTTAATCATATGCATGAGAATGCAGTGACTTAAGTTACTTGGAATTCTTGTCTTGACATGGGATATTGAATGCATGAACATGGATATGCAAAGAGTATAAGGAGAGAAAGTGCAAGAGCAAGGTAAACGTGCATGCATGAACAGTTAGACAGGCATTATAACAGTATGAAAACAGACATTATAACAGCAGAAATAGACAGGTATAAATGAAAGTAAGAGCAGTCACTCTTTCCTCCGTGGTTTTGGAAAACAGTGCGCATGTCTTAAATCTGGCAGAGGTTCGGCTATGCATGGTGTCTATATGAGTATGAGGTTGAGGGTTGACTAATGCGTCCTAAAAAGGCTCGGTCCCCGAATCTTCAAACCTAGGTTCACTCCCCGAGGTGGTGCCATGATCGGTTGGTGATCCAAGCGAGGGAACCATCAAGAGGCCATAGGCGAAGAAACTGACACAGCATCTTGCCCACAACCAATATACCGTTCCCCTTTTCTAACTAGAAAGGTCATATCATGGTAATAAAGCAAGTATGCAGAATGCAGGTGCACATGCAGTGTGTGTGTGTGATTTTTAAAAGTGAAGGAAAGAGCCCAACAACTCCCATCTATCCTGTTCATCACATTCATGCATAATAGTTCATAACATAAAATTGCAAACCAAAGTGCACCTACAAAACAAAGATGCAATAGTTAGTATGCAGATGACAAACTTAATACAAGATAATATAAATAAATGCATGTTTTTTTTTTTAAACAATTTTGAAAATTTAGTTTTGAAAACTTAAAGTGAATAGGATTGAACCAAGTTAATTGAAGACTCTACATGGGTGAAGGGTAAAAAGACATGACTATGGCCTAACCCTCTAAGTGTCCCCAATGGAGTCGCCAGCTGTCGCGTCTAGATTTTTTGCACTCAAGGAATACACACACAAGCGGAAAAAATACTGTACTCTCTCGTTAGAACTCACCCTCCAAGAAGAATGAGTGCGACTATGTTTGAATTGAAAATAGATTTGAATAAAGGTCTTTTGGAAAAAGATTTACAGTCGCCACCTAACTTAATTAAGGTGAGTTAGGTCACCTAAAAACTAAGCATAATCCGAAAACTACACTTAGGGTTGTGGAAAAGGTTTTTGAAATTACCACCTCAAGAGAGGGTTTTTAAGAAAACAGGTTATTTAGCAACCTTTAGAAAATATTAAGCCATTTTTAGAAAAATAACTCCTTTTGGTCTTTGAAATCAGTGATCCTAGGTTCGGAGGTTGGTTACGTGTAGGGAAGACGCACTAAGCCATCACCCTATCTCGCCCTTTCGGTACCTACATGTCAATCTACCCTAGATTCACCTATGAGAGTCTTCAACTAACAAATGGTTCAATCTTATCCACTTTGAAAAACAATGTTTGAAAAGAAACTAACATGATGCATGATATGCAAGTGCAAGAAAAGAGAATTGAAAAATAGATTTGGAAAGAAATTGATTTGATTTGAAAAGAACAGATAGAAGTTTGAATTTGGAAAGAAGGTTTTGAAAATTGAAAATAGAGATTTGGAAATAGAAATTTGAAATTGGAAGTTTGAATATAGATCGGAGATTTGAAAAGATTTTATGGAAATAGAAACTTGAAAAATGTTGTGACTGCACCCATGAGAGTTGCCTACGTATCCTTTTGGAGGAATCATGTCAGTCGTAGTTCGGACAAGAGTCCGACTGAAAATAGAAGAGTTGATTTGAAAAAGTGTTGAAATTGAAATTTGGATTGGAATTGGAATTTGGTCGTGAACATACAAGGTTAAGGCTTCACCACATAATCAAGGGGGCCGAACCCACGTGGTCTCCGGTTAGACTAAAACAAAGCCCTCGACACGGTGATCCTCTAATAGTCTAATCTTACACATGGACTGGGAGTCCCCTTATTTCAAGCATGCAAAGAAAGGGGGGAAAGAGATGGGGGATTAAAAAAGAGAAAACCCAAGTGGGTTAGGAGAGAGAAGAGAGAGGGGGAAAGTGCAGAAACTTAAAGAGAAAGCCTACCGTATGTCTTGTTTATTTTGCGCGCCTTGCTTTTCTTCGGTCTTTGCTTCATGTCAATCTTCATCTTGATCTTCGGGGACTCTTCTTTGATCTTCGAAAGCTTTGAGTTGCAGTAGTCTAAGTCTTCAATGGAGGCTTGAGGCTAGTGTATAAGTGTATGGGGGTGTGTATGAGTGTATAGCAGGCTAGGGTTTAGTGTATGGTCGCTAGGGTTTGGAAAACCTAGAGAAACTAGGGTTTTTGGAGTGTACGAGCTCTGTATATAAAAATATAAGATTTTTAGACTGAGTTTGCGGACCATTTTCACGCTGGAGGAGGCTCTGTATTTTTAGAGATGAGATAGACCTGGCGCCTGTTGTAGTGGCGCCAGGCCAAAAATGCTTCTAACGCCACTAGGAGTGGCGCCAAACCAAATATTGGCTTAGCGCCACTACTAGTGGCGCCAGCCAATTTGGAAACTATTAAGGTCGGCAAGCAACGTATCTTTGACAGATTTGGGCGCCTATACTAGTGACTACCATGCAATTTTTAGCCTGGTTTCACTACAAAGTGACTCCGGAAAGTCCGAGAATGATTTAAGGGACCGGGATTGGCTCGGAAGGCCAAGAAAAGGGCATGAACACTTAGAATAGTGTCCCGGAGGTTTTTGACTTAAGAAATGAGGATAGGATGTGTCGGAGGGATTGACCGGGCTATTAGGGGCAAAACGGTCAACCGGGCCGGAAAGCTGCCGGGACGGACTCAGAATGTCCCGAAAAAAGACTCGAGATTTGGAAACATTGTTTAGAATGTTCCCAAAGGTTGCCGGTTTGATACCCAGAGCCAATGTGGTCGGAAAAGGTGACCGACCCACTAGGGGCAAAACAGTTATTTCGCACCGAGTTTGCCGGAACTGACTCGGAATGATCCGGAAAGATAGAGGAAGGTTAAGAATACTATAAGAAGCAATCTTAGGAGGTTACCAGTTTGATACCTAGAGCCGGTGTGGTCCCTGGGGCGTTCAGATGCTTAGGGGCAAAATGGTTATCTTGACCGGAGAGTCTCGGAAATAGCCCGAAACTGACTAGATGGCACCTAATCATACCGGATTGCTTTTAAGACAATCTTAGAAGGTTGGACTTACCGTTCTGAAGACTTAGGTGTGTTCTCGAGAAACGTGCCGGAAAGGCCCAAGGGGCTATTTAGTCATTTTTCACCGAAGTGGGCTAGCAGGCACCGGTGTTGACTTGGGTTTTGAGTGTTTCCGCCACTCCGACGGTGGTCGCATGATACAGGAGTTTGTTGGCAATTCCCTATATCGACCTGTTGGCGAGTATTTCCGCTACTCTGACGGTTGCGATGTTTGCGAGTATTTTTGCTACTCTGAATGTTCGCGATCACTCCCGAGACTGCCTGATCTCGGGAAGCTGCTAAAGGGACTTAGCGCTTGAGAATCAACTTTCTCGAAAGACGTGCCTAAACAGACATTTCTGCATTGGCGGGCTGGCAGGCGCGAAAGGTGGACCGTTGTACCATTTAGGGGACTTGGGGTCTCGTCTCGGTTGACAGGTTTAAAGGAACTTACCGTTTCGAAGAGATTTTCTTCAAAAAAGGTGCCGGACTGTCTCGAGAGAGGGATTGGAATTGGAATTGGACTTGGAAAGGGGACTTACCGTCTTCGGAAAGACATGTCTGATTGAATAGATTTACCGTATCGAGGAATCAACTGTCTTGAGAGATGGATTAGAATTGGAAAGGGGACTTACCGTCTTCAGAAAGACGTGCCTGATTTGAAATTGGAAAGGGGACTTACCGTATTCGGAAAGACGTGTCTGTCGGAATTGGAAAGGAAAAGGGGACTTATCGTCTTCGGAAAGACATGTCTGTTTTGGAATTGGAAAGGACAATGCCTCTAAGGGCATTTTGGTCATTATGCCTCTATTTGGGCTTGCGAAGTGATAAATTAACAGGATTAGACTTAGAAAGTTAATTTGGATTGAAATATGCTCACAATAACTTGAACACAAGTCTGGAGGGAGTGGAGACCGCCGAGCGGTCAAAAATGGGGTGCTTACAATGGCCTTCGTGCCTTTAGTAGGCCTACGGGGCATTGCTCCCTTTGTTGGGATTCGAGTTTTGCAATAGCTTGGTAAGAGCCAGGATACTCCCTATCTGGCATTGGCAACTGAGTTTACCCTTGTCTTTGAGGCATCGATCCTGAGAACATTGGTAGAGAGGGTCATGGACATATGGAGATCTTCGCTTCCTCACGTGGATGATGACGGGCATTTTCTGACATGCCCCTTGGGACTGAGAACTACCATTATTGGCTCCGGCAATATGTGTTAGGTTCTAGCAAGCTTGGGGATCTACTCTTTGAGACTCCTTTGCCCCTTGTGGGGTACAAATCCTTTTTAACAGCTATGATTGTTCAGGGATGTCGTCACAGGCAGCAAAACCGAAGACTAATACAGGTGTTGTATGATCGATTGAGGGTGAGAGATATTGAGGTAGCTTTCTTAGAGATGTAGCTAGCAGTGGCCAGATCAACACACAACAGCCTACCCTTGAGGACTGCATGGGGACAAAAGCAATCATAAGGTACCCCAGACGTTTTCACTCCCCCGGAGGATGATACTGTTGATATTCAGTCTTTGCAGAAGACTATGGAGTCCCTTGCCTGGGAGAGGGATATGCTCCTTGCTAGATGTGCAGACTATGAGCAGGTCCGGCTTGGATCATCAGTGGTTGGTACTTCTTCGAGTGCTCCTCTTGCGGATGGCAAGCTGGTTGATCCTTTCTTAATTAATTCCTCTTCTGATGATGATGGAGAGCGTTACAGTTTTGCTTCTCGTTCCTAGATTTGTTGATTCTTGCATTTATAGAGAGACACATTTTATTTTAGTATTTTTACTTTTTGCCCTTATGGATTTGTAGCCTTTCACACATCTGAGATGCTTATCCTGCACAGTTAATACAAAAGCATGCTGGAGAAATTTAAATGAAAAATTAATCCTTTTTGTTTTATGCTTTGATTAACTTATTGCCCCAGGAGAGGACCCTCTACTTCCTTTAACCTTAACTGGACTAATTTGGAGAATGCGTTTCAAGATAGTTTCTGACTTATCCACTGGTTCTTTCATACTTGTAATTTTTGGGAATGCTTATGCCTTGGATTATCTTTTACACCCCGGTACCAATTTTTTTTTTTGCTATTTTTACTACTGGCACCCGTGAAGGTTTTCACCACTCCCAGCTCTGTCATTTTTGCACCAAGGCACCTTTGTAGGTTTTCACCAAGGTCGACAGTTTTGTATCTTGCCCCATCCCTAGTTTTTTACCTATAACGCCCTCTTGGATTTTCACCTCATCCTTGGGAATGTGCTTATTTTCTTTGTTCTCCCTCTCTCTTTCCTTAACTAGGTCTCTGGTTTCTGTTGAGAAGCTTCTAAATACTACTCGAGCCGTCTCCCAACTTTCTTTGCCAAGATCGTATTCCGGTGAGCTCAGTTGGACTAAGCAATTTAATCTAGATCTGAAAGGACTTTAAGGTTCGTGATGCGAGTTTCTATTTTTCAAAGAAAAGAAAAGGGCTCAAACCTACCATTCTACTTTGCTTTTGATACTAGTGATCATCGTTGATGATTTTGGTCTACTAGCACTTTTTTACTTTTTTCTACTTTGCTTTTGATACATTGCCCTCCTCCCCCCCCCCCCCCCCCCTTTTTTTAAATAAAAGCGCTTTGTGGACCTTTTTTTTTTTTTTGAACGCATTTTTCTTAGTGCTTTACTTTGACTTAGCATGATCACCAGGTTAGGGTACTTTTTGAAAGAAAGTAACTGGCTTAAAGGGTTTGACAACGGTTGCTTTTGACTATATGGGAGACGAAATGAGGGCCTCTATTCATTTCAAAGTTAAATTGCTTAGTCCATAGAGCTTTACCGCTGAAATTTTGACCATACTTGATTGACTAGTAGAGATTAAGGAAAGTAAATTTCATTGCTTATGAATAGAAAACAAAGATCCAGCTTCTAGAATCATATATAGTAACGTTTGACAGCGTTGGAGTTCAACAAACTAGGGAATTCATGGCCATCCATTTCCTCTAGAATAAGAGCTCGTCTAGATAAGACTTTCTTCACCACGAACAACCCTTTATAATTTGGAGCAAATTTCCTGGTAAGGGAATACATTTTTCAGTACTAAATCTCCCGGTTGGAATGATCGAGGCTACACCTTCTTATCAAATGCCCTAGCCATTCCTCTTTTGTAGCACTGAGCGTGAGAGACTATAGCTAACTGCTTCTCATCTAGCAGAAAAAGTTGAGCACACCTGTCTTTGATCCATTCAGCTTCATCTAACTTGGTTTCCATTAAGATTCTTAAAGAAGGAATCTCAATCTGAATGGGAAGGACTGCCTTTGTGTAGTAGACCAACTCGAAGGGGGTACCTCTAGTAGAAACTCTAATGGCGGTTCGGTAAGCCATTAGTGCAAAGGGGAGCTTTTCATGCCAGTCTCTGTAGTTGTCAATCATTTTATGAAGTATTTTCTTGATTTTTTGTTGGCTACTTCTATTGATCCATTCATATGAGGCTGGAAGGTGACTGAATTCCAGTGGGTAATGTGAAACCTTTGGCATAATTTTGATATCAATTCATTATTTAGATTGGAGGCATTGTCAGTTATGAGTGATTCGGGAATCCCATATCTGCAGATGATGTGGTTTTTTATAAACTTCTCCAGGACCTTCTTGGTGACATGAACATAGGAGACTACTTCCACCCACTTTGTGAAATAATTAATGGCAACCAGGATGAATCGATGACTGTTAGAGGCTTTGGGAGTGATGGGGCCAATCATATCTATTCCCCATATAGAAAAAGGCCATGGGGCTGACATGGAATGGAGTTCCGTGGGTGGTGCTTTGATCTTATCCCTGTGTATTTGGCACTTATGACACCAGAGAACGTATTTAATACAATCTAACTCCATTGTTGACCAGTAATACCCTATTCAGAGGATCTTCTTGGCAAGCATATGGCCACTCATGTGGGGACTGCAAACCCCCTCATGTACTTCCTCCATGATAGTTTTGGCTTCAACGACATTGACTCATTTCAAAGGTCTGAACTACTATCTTCTGAAAGCTCATTTCTGGCTATAAAGTAATGTCCTGCCAAATAGAAAATGGTCTTCCTATCTTGCTGTGAGGCTGCATCAAGGAATGCTCTTGTCTTGATGTATCTTTGGACATCATAAAACCATGGTTGCCCATCGGGATCAGTTGTTGTGTGAAGGCAATAGGAAAGGGTGTCTCTGGTAATAATCTAGAAATGATGTATTTTGGTGCCCTTGTTAACCTTGATTGTCGTGGCTAGAGTGGCTAATGCATCAGCAAAACTATTTTCTATCTGGGGTATGTGATGGAAATCTATGCTTCTGAATAGTTGACATAAATCCTTGATCTATTGGTGATACGTGGAGAGTTTGGCATCTCAGGTTGGGTATACGTCTTTGGACTGTTGAATAAGCAGATCTGAATCTCCGAAAACAGCCAGTTCGTCAATCTTCATCTCCAATGCTAGCCTTAAACCAAGGATACAAGCTTCATACTTGGCGATGTTATTGGTGCACGGCTCTAGTTGTAACTTGACCACAATGGGGTAATGACTGTCCATTTCTGATACTACTATCGCTCCAATGCCGGTTCCCCTTTTATTAGCAGCTCCGTCAAAATACATTTTTCCATCTGGTTTCTGCCGATCCTTTAGTCACATCTTCAGTGCAAAGTATATCCTCATTCGGGAATTGAGGTTCCATGGATTGATAGTCATTGATAGGGTTCTTGGCAAAATAATTAGCTATTACCTGCCCCTTGATTGCTTTACAGGTGGTAAATACAATATCAAATTCTGATAAGATCATGTGCCATCGTGCGATTTTGCTGGACAAAATTGGTTTCTCATAAATATATTTGAGCGGGTCTATCTGAGAAATGAGGAAAGTGGTATAATAAAGCATGTAATGCCGAAGCCTGCGGGCTGCCTAGGCTAATGCACAGTAGGTTTTCTCAAGATCAGAATAATTTATTTTGTATGGTAGGAACTTTTTACTGAGGTAATAAATGACTTGCTCTTTCTTCCATGTTTCATCATGCTGCCCCAAAACACACCTCATGAAAGTATCCAGAACTGACATGTACATCAACAGAGTGCACCTCGGGGTAGGTGCCACTAGGATTGGAGGACTCCATAGGTATTATTTGATTCTCTCAAAAAATATTTGGTAGTTATCATCCCATTCCTTTGTAACATCTTTCTTAAGGAGTTTGAAAATAGGTTCACATATATGACTCATTTGGGCAATGAACCTGCTGAAGAAGTTTAATTTTCTTAAGAAGCACCAGATCTCCTTTTCCCCTCTCAGAGCTAGCATTTCAATGATGGACTTGACTTTGGTAGGATCAATCTCTATCCTATTTTCATTGACTACAAAGCGTAGCAACTTCCCTGAAGATACCCCGAACATGCATTTGGCAAGATTCAGCTTGAGTTGGTATTTACAGAGCCAGTCAAACCCGTTTCGTAGGTTGAACAGGTGGTCTTTCCGTTGCTTGGACTTAACGATCATGTCATCCACATAAATTTCTACTTCTCGATGCATCACGTCATGGAATAAGGTTACCATGGCCTTTTAGTATGTTGGCCCTGCATTGCGAAGTCCAAATGACATAACTTTATAACAATATACTCCCCAGGGGGTGATGAAAGCAGTCTTTCCCCGATCTTCTTCAGCTAGCTTGATTTGGTTGTACCTCGAAAAGCCGTCTATAAAGGAGAACATTTCATGACCGGCCGTGTTGTGAACGAGCAAGTCTATGTGTGGGAGAGGGAAATCATCCTTTGGACTAGCCTTATTGAGGTCTCGAAAGTCAATACACATTCGTACTTTACCGTCTTTCTTGGGAACATGGACAATGTTAGCTAGCCATCGAGGATACTCTACTACTTGTAAAAATCCTGGTTTGAGCTGTTTAATCACTTCTTCCTTAATCTTCAGGCTCCATTCTGGCCTAAGTCTTCTCAACTTTCTATTAAAAGGTTTCATTTACGGGTCTAAAGGTAATCTGTGTTCCATAATGGATTCTTCCAGCCCAGGCATGTGCTGATAAGACCAAGCAAACACATCCTGGTACGCACGTAATAATTCTAATGACTCTTTGCACTGCCATTAATCTAACCCTGTGCCAATTTTGAGTTCTTTTGGATTCCCTTTATCCCCCAAATTAACTATCTCTGTCTCCTCAATGTTTGGGGTGTTACGATTTTTATGTCTTTCTATTTGTTCCCAAATTTTCTCTAGTACTTCCTCTGAATAGTTCACATCCACTGTAATTCCCAGTTGCTGATAATCAAATTTAGTGTTAAAGCCATTATTTGTCAGGTTTGGCATTCTCTAGATTAGTTGAGTAAGGCGTCGGATGCAAGGGTCCTTGACACGAAAAATAATGCACAACGAATCAAGCAAAAAGGGATATTTTTTCATTAATAGTGAATTGAGTTAAAAGCTTGAAACAAGTAAAGCATAAAGATAGAGTTCGTTTATGGCAAGTTGGATGCTCCGGGATTTGCTCTAACGAGCTTTATACTGAAACTTGCGGGTACACATGATGTCCTCGCTGGCTCAGTTATGTAGTCTCTCACTTGAAAGCATTATTCGAATGGACCTATCTTGAGTTATTTCAATGGCAGCCATCATGACTGGTGTTTCTTCTTGAATTTTTCTTTTCTTCGAACCTTTATCTGACGCAGACACCATCTTTTGTATGTCTAATTACTTGAATTGATCAAAGAGCTGTATGGTTGCTTTCCGGTCAACCTTCTTCTTCTGTGCTGCCTCTCTTCTTTCTTTTCGTGTAGGTTCATACCCCAACCGAAAGGTAGGTTCGGTCGATGGTATTTCTATAATCTTAGGCCTTCCCAGTAAGTACTTCCCTAAACTTTTTCCTAAATGGTATCCATTTATTTTGATGTAATGTGTTATCATCTGAGAATTCTGAGAATATTTCAGCTCCACTCGATCTTCCTTCTGTATGACAGTGACATATTCAAATGACCGGATGCAGGAGGGGGATGATTCTATGCTAGGTGAGACGATGTCAGCCTTGTATATGGCGAATTCTTTTTTTAGCAAAAACAGAAATCAACTTGGAGCCTATGATGAGCTTGACTATTTGACGAAGACTAGAAGGGACTACACTCGCCGAATGAATCCAAGGTCGTCCTAACAACAAGTTGTAAACAGCTGGAATATGCAGGACTTAAAACTTGATCATGAAAGTTACGGGCCCTATCTCAACGGGCATTTCAATTTCCCCCATAGTTTCTCTTTGTGAACCATCAAAGGCATGGATAACTATGTTGCTGCTATTCAAATAGGTTTTTCCCATTCCAAGCCTTTCTAGAGTGGAATATGGGCAAACATTGAGAGCCCACCCATTATTTATTAATACTTTGGCCACTATTTTTTTTCTTGTTTTTACAACCACATGTAAAGCACGGGTATGACCCGTTTCATCAGCATGAATCTCATCATCAGAGAAGGTAATAATATTTGGGGCCTTGATGAGGCTCACTATGTTATATAGGTTATACGGCGTGAAGTTCTCAGGTACATGAGCATCTTTAAGGATCCTCAGCAAAACATCCCGGTGTACTTTAGAGGTGAGTAGTAAGCCTAACATCGAAATATGGGTTGGGGCTTTTCTAAGTTGTTCCATGATGTCGTAGTCAATCTTTCCTAGGGCTTTGGTAAATTCTGATATTTTTTTATCTATTGGTCTGTTAGAGCTTTTCCCCTCTTTATCTTTGTCTTTCCTCTTTCTTTCTACTTCAACAAAGGTGTAAAGTCGCCCTAACTGGGTAATCCCTCCTATTTCTGCTACAAGCTCCTTAGGGCTTTGGACTTTATCAGGAGGGAAATTCCATGGGACATTATAAAGTCTGGGTATTGGCAACTGGGTTATAATGGAAAGGTTTATTTTTGGGTTTACAGGCAAAAGCACTACCATAGGTGAAGGATTTGCGAGGACGGGCAGGGTGGTGGACATAATCGATTTCTTTGGTAGGGCCAAGGGTAGCAGTGGTTGTATAGCGCCTTGGGTGTTGGTTTGGGGTTTGAGCCCATCCATGGTGACCATGGGTTTAGGTTCAGGCAGAGGAGTAAGGATAAGATGTTAATAAGGAGGATTAAGTGAGGTTTCAATGGTTAGCTTCATGTTGGATTGATGAGATTGTATGGTTAAGGTATGTTCTTGGTATTCTGGCTCCTTTAGGACATAAGCCGTCCCTTTGGGAATTACAATGGATGGGTTATGCGGGATGCCTTTGCTAGAGTTCTTACTTTCTAGTGGTATAATCTCTTGCAGCTTGTGAATCATGACTTTTACCAGTATGAAAGAGGTTGAACTAGTAATCATTTTCCTTGCCTATAAAGATGAAATGAAAATAAGAACAAAAGTCTTAAGTCAGTGTTTGATTTTAAAAAGCTTTATGTGATGCATGTACTAGGAATGTCCCATCTTGAGAGGGAGACTAAACATGATGGATTTGACTCACTTCATGGAGATAGAGGGTTTGCCCCTGTATGCAGATATCTTACCATTTGAGTAGGAACATTCATTCATGAAAAATAAAAGAAGTACATTGAACTTTGGAGTTTAAATACAATGGAATTGAAATACATTCTAATAGGAGGAGAGGGAATAATTTGCTTGGGACTTTCACCTATCTACTTTTACATTTGAGATCCTAAATTACTCTTGAGTCTTTAGATTCGTCTTTTTTGAACTTGCTATTAAGAAGGTCGTTGAGAGACCTTGTTTAATTGCCCCTTATCTTCTTGGCAACCCTATCTCCGTGAGCATAGAGGGATTGGAGCCCTTATTATGAAATGACTTAAAATGTATGCTATGAGTCCTTAGGCTTACATAGGAACCATTAGGATTTGGGTAGGTTTAATGCAAGGGAGAGTGCTTAGTATCACTCTCTATGGGTTGATCATATGGATGAAGATGCAATGACTTGAGTTACTTTAAAACTTTTGTTTTGACATGGAATATTGAATGCATGAGCATGAATGCATAGTGTAGAGAGAGAGAAAATGCATTTGTAAAATAAACATGGATGCATGAGTAGTTATATAAGCATTATAACAACAGGAATACCAGCATTATAACAATAGGAATAGACAAGCTCAAAGAAAAGTAAAGCAGTCGCCCTTTTCTCCATGGTTTTAAAATCGACGTGCGAGTTTTAAATCTGATAGAGGTTTGGCTATGCATGGTTTCTACATGAGCATAAGTTTGAGGGTTTACTAATGCTTCATAAGAAGGCTCGGTTCCTAGATCTTCAAACCTAGGCCCATTCCTTGAGGTGGTGCCATTATTGGTTGGTAATCCGAGCGGGGGAACCATTAAGAGGCCGTAGGCTAAGAAACTGACATAACATCTTGCCCACAACCAATATACCGTTCCCCCTTCTAACTAGAAGGGACATAATCAGGTAAAGAATGCAAGTGTGCAAATGCTTGTGTACGTGCAGTGTGTGTGTGAAATTTTGAAAAGTGTTGGAAAGGACCCAATAAGTTCCATCCATCCTATCCATTCCATACATTCATTCATACATGGCAGTCAATATAACATGAAATAAATTTGTGAATAAAGGTCCACCTACAAAACGAAAGATGCAAAAAGTCAATATTTAAATGACAAACTTAATGCAAGATTGAATAATTGAATGTAATTGAATGCAATCAATGACATCTTTTTTTAAAATAGCTTTGAAAATTTGAAGTGGATAGAATTGGACAAATTAATCAAAGACTCCAAACGAATGAGGGTGAAGAGACATGACAATGGCCTAAACCTCTAAACGTCCCCAACGGAGCCGCTACCTACCACGTCCCGATTTTTGGCACTCAAGGAAAATACACACAAGTGAAAAAAAGCACGGTACTTTCTCGTTAGAACTCATCCTCCTAGAAGGACGAGTGCGACTAGGTTTGAATTAGAATTTGATTTGATTAAGGATTTATGAAAAAAGATTTGGAGTCGCCACCTAACTTGATTAAGGTGATTTAGGTCACCAAAAACTAAGTGCAATTCGAAAATTAAACTTAGGATTTTTTAAAAATGGTTTTGAAAACTACCTTAAGAGAGGGTTTTTAAGAAAAGAGGTTGTTTGGCAACCTTTGAAAAGATTTAAGCCCTTTTTGAAAATAACTCTGTTTTGATCTTTGAAAGCAGTGATTCTAGGTTAGGAGGTTGGTTACGTGTAGGGAAGATATCCTAAGATCATCATCCTACCTTGCCCTTGTGGTACCTACATGTCTATTTACCCTAGGTTCACTCATTTAGAATCTTTGATTAATAAATGTCCAATTATATTCATTTTGAAAATAAGTTTTAAAAAAAGGTTTAATATGATGCATGATATGCGAGTGCAAGAGAAAATTTTGATTTCAATTGGAAATTTATTTGAAACTTGAAATAGATTGGATATTTGAAACTTGAAAAAGGTTGTGACCGCACCTATGAGAGTTGCCTACGTATCCCTTTTTGGGAATCAGGTCAGTCGTAGTTCAGACAAGAGTCCAATTGAAAATAGAAATTTTGAGGTTTTGAAAAGTTTGATTTAAAAAGAGTTTGATTTGAACTTGAATTTAGAAGATTTGAAATTGAAATTTAATTTGAAATTGAACCTAGACTTAGAATTGGACTTGGAAAAGGGTTTGAACTTTGAAAGAGAACTTGGACTGGATTTGGAAAGATTGAGATTTTGAAAATATCTTGACTTAGATTGAAATTGGAAAACCATCTTGGTTTAGGAAGGAGTTTTGGAAAGGAGTTGGAGCTTTCAAACTTAGGATTAGGGTTGAACTAGGGTTTAGGTATCCTAGGGTTTAGGTAACCTAAGATTGGAACATGTAGTTGACTTATGAAGGTTTGATTTAGGCTCGAGATTTTTGATTTTAAAAAGTTGGATTTAGAAAAGGTTCGAATTAGGAGAAGCTCGAATTAGGAAAGTTAGATTTAAGAAAGATTTAGAAAGAGATTTAATTTGATTTAGAAACACTTGACATGAAAAGACTTGACTTGAATATTTGACTTAAAAGAAATTAGAAAGTCAAAATTTAGGAAAGATTGGATTTTGAAAAGCTTTGAATTAGGAAAGTTTCAAAATAGGAAAACTCTATTTTAGGAAAGTGCCAAATTAGGAAAATTTTATTTTAGGAAAATTTTGATTTTGGAAAGATTTCAATTTGAGAAAGTTTTCAAATTAGGAAAGTTTTAAATTTAGAAAGATTTGAACTTTAGAAAGATTTAGAATTTAGAAAGTTTTAGAATTTAGAAAGATTGAAATTTAGAAAGGTTTGGAATTAGGATATGCTGGAATTAAGAAAGGTTTGATTCCTATTTCCTAAAATAGAAGATTAGATTCTATTTCCAAAAATAGATGATTTGATTTGGTTTCCAAAATTAGAGGATTTGATCTAGTTTCCTAAATTGAAATATTAGATTTGACATGGAATTGGAAAGGTTGAGTTTTGAAAATCTTGGATTTGGAAAGCTATGATTTGGTGTAGAAAAAGAGATTTTAGAAATCTAGAATTTTATGTAGAAAATTATTTTGGAAACCTATGATTTGAGGCAAAATAAGAAGTCTCAATTTTTGGGAAGGGAACTATGGTTTCCTAACCATAGAATCTAGGGCTTGAATTGGCCTTCAAGAAAAATAGTTTTTGGAAAGGAGATCTTTGAAAGGAGTTTTTAGGAAAGAAATTTTTGAAGGAAGTGTTTAGAAAGAGAGTTTTAGGAAGGAAGTTCAAAAAGAGTTTTTAGAAAGTAGATTTTTTAGGAGAGTTTTTGGAAAGAAGTTTGAAAAGCAATTTGAAAAAGGACTTGAATATGGACTTTTGAAATTTTTTGAATGTCTCACTTTCCTAAAACAATTTTAACCATAAAGAGGTTAACACCATTCTAAGTTGGTGGTTTTGAAAATAATATGGATTCGAAATATGGACCAATATGATCACATTGAATATCACACTTCCCTAAAACAACTCTAGCCATGGAATGACTAGAATCATCTCAAGATTATGGTTTTTGATAAAAACAATTAGGGTTTACACCCCAAAATATGGACCTTGATGGTCACAACGAATATAATACTTTCTTAAAACAAACCTAACCATGGAATGATTAGAATCACTTCAAGATTGTGTTTTTGAAAATAAGATTTTGAATGCAAGCTTTGAAAGAGAGAGATTTTTAATACAAGTTTTGAAAACCACTTTGAAAACAAGTTTTGAATGGATGTATGAATATAATATGCACAATGCAAGTACGGTCGTGAACATACAAGGTTAGACTTCACCACATAATCAAAGGGGCCGAATCCACATGGTCTAAGGTTGAACTAGAAGAAAGTCCCCGACACGTTGACTTTCAACAATTCTTCCTAGACATAAGCTAGGAAACCCCTTATTTTAAGCACACAAGAAAGGGTGGTAGAAGAGAAAGGGGGGAAGTACATAAACATAAAGAGAAAACCTACCTCGGATTCTTCTTGCTTTGTTTACTTTGCTTTAATTAGACCTTCAGAGCTTCAACCTTGCAGCACTTGAGTCTTCAATGGCTTGCTTTGAGCCTGGTGTATGAGTGTATGGAGTGTGTATAAGCTAGAGTTAGAGTGTGTAGAGGCTAGGGCTTGAAGAGACTTGAAGGAATTAGGGTTTCGAGAGGATTCGTGCTCTATTTTCAAAGAGGCAGCGTTTCTGGACTGAGATTGCAGGCCCTTTTCACGCAAGAAGAGGGTCTGTATTTATAGACACAAAAACAACCTGGCCTATTGCAGTGGCGCTAGGGAAAAAAACCTACTGGTGCCACTAGGAGCGGTGCCTGCCACTTAGGAAAGTCTTTAGGGCAGCAAGAAATGTATCTTTCGACTCTTGATATGTAAGTCAAAAGATTTGGGCGTCTGTCCTCGTGACTACCATACAATTTTTGGCTTGGCTTCACTAGGTGTGAGTCCGAAAGGTTCGGGAATGTTCCAGGAGGCCGGGAATGATTTGGAAGACTTGAAGCGGGTAGAAATCCTTGAAATAATGTCCTAGGGATAACAGACTTGGAAAACAATGTTGGAATGTTTGAAAGGGCCGATCGAGCCACTAGGGGCAAAATGGTCAACTAGACTAAAAAACCAACGGAATGGACTTGGAATATCCAATGAGAAGACTTGAAGGATGGAAACACTAACTAGAATATTTTGAGGGATTGCTGGTTTGATACCCAGAGCTAGCGTGGTTGAAAAAGGCGACTGGCCCACCAGGGGCAAAACAATCATTTTGTATCAGGCTTGCTGGAATGGACTCAGAATGATCCAAAAAAGTGCTAGAAGGCCGGGAATGCTATTAGAAGCATCCTCGGGAGATTACTAGCTTGTTACCCAAAGTCGGTGTGATTCCCGGAGGCAATCAGATGCCTAGGGGCAAAATGATCATTTTGACCAAATGATCCCAGAATTGGTCCAGAACCGACTAGAAGGCACTTGAACATGCCAGATTGCCTTTTGGACAATCTTGGAAGGGTGGACTTACCACTCTAAGGACTTAGATACTTTCTCAAGAAGCGTGCCGAAAAGGCCCAAGGTGCAGTTTGGTCATTTTTCACCGGAGTGGACTAGCAGGCACTGGTGTTGACCCAAGTTTTGAGTGTTTCTGTCACTCTGACAGTGTGTGACGAGTTAGTTTTCAAAGGTATTTTATCCTTTGGTAAATGTGCCACGACCAAAAGGTGAGTTCGGTCCCATGACATAGAGGGTTTGTTGGCAATTCTCGATGTTTACCTGTTTACAAGTGCTTCCACCACTCTGACGGTTGCGATGTTTGCTAGTGTTTCCGTTCACTCTGACGGTGTGTGTTCATTTTGAAGACTGCCTGATCTTGGGAAGCTGCTAGATGGACTTATCGTTTAAGGAATTAACTTTCTCGAAAGACGTGTCGGAGAATAGACTTCTACATTGGTGGGCTAGCAAGCGCCAAAGGTGAACCGTTTTACCGTCTTGGGGACTTGGATTCCGTCCCAGTCAACAGGTTTGAAGGGACTTACTATTCTGAGAAATTTTCTCAGAAAATGTGCCGGACTGGATGGACTTACCACTTGAAAGATCAACTTTATTGAAAGGCATAACGGATTTGATTTGGATTGGAATTGGATTTGAGATTTGAAATAGGAACTTATTGTCTTTAGGAAGACGTGCCAATTGGAATTGGATTGAACAATGCCCCAAGGGAATTTTGGTCATTTGCCTCTATTGGGCCCGATTGGCCTGTGAAGGGATTGATTAACTATATTGAGTTTGGAGAAATGGTTTTGACTTGAATGTGACTACCTCGATTTGAATGTGAGTTCGAACAAACCGGAGATTGCCAAGTAGGCAAAAATAGGGTGCTTACATCGCCATTCTCTAGTTACGGTTGTTTTAGAAAAGTATTACATTCAATGTGATTATTATACTCCATATTTCAAATCCTAGTTATTGTCAAAATCACAACCCTAGAATGGTTCTAATTTTTTCATGGTTAGAATTGTGTTAGGAAAGTGAGATATTCAAGAGACTTGCAAAAATCTTTATTCATATCTCTTTCTAAAATTGCTTTGCCAATCTACTTCCTAAAAACTCTTTTCAAATATTAATTTTTCAAAAACTCTTTATCTTGAAGTCCAAGTCAAGTCCTAGAATCCATGATTAGGAAACCCTAATTCCTTTTTTTAAAATCATGGCTTTCTATTCACATAAAAACGTAGGTTTCCAAAATTCTTTTCTAAATAAAATCATAGATTTCCTAATTCAAAAGTCACATGAAGTGATAGATTTTCAAAACTAAAGCTTTCAATTTCAAGTCAAATCAATTTTTTTCCAAATAGGAAACCAAATCAAATCCTATATATTTTTTTTTAAAAAAATCCAATCTTCAACTTTAGGAAATAGAAATTAAATTTTTCCTAATTTCTAATCTTTCTTAATTTTAATCTTTCTTAAATTCAAACTTTTCAACCTTTCTTAATTTCAAACTTCCAAATCTTTCTAAATTCAAACCTTTCCAAAATCTAATCTTTCTAAACTATTTCAAATCAAGTATTCAAGTCAAATCTTTTATAATCCTTTCAAATCAAATATTTCTCAATTAAACCAAATCTTTTTCAACCTTTCCAAGTCAAATACTTTTAAATCAAATCAAATCTTTTTCGAAACTTTCCTAATTTGGAACTTTCCTAAAATCAAAACCTTTTAAAATCAAACATTTCTATTTCAAGTGTATGCTTCAATCCTAGGTTACCTAGGTCCAAAGATGTCTAAACCCTAGTTCAACCCTAACCCTAAAGTAAGAAAACTTCAACTCTTTTCAAAAACTCTTCTTTAAACTCAAGTAAAAACTAAGATGGTTTTAAAACTTTAATCTAAGTTAAGATGATTTCAAAGATCAACTCAGCCTTTCCAAATCAAGTCCAAGTTCTACTTCAAAGTTCAATTTCAAATCCTCAAGTTCAATTTCAAATCTTCCAATCAAAGTTCAAATCAAACATTTTCAAGTCAAACGTTCCAAGGGCCTGAAACTCTCTATTTCCAATCGGGCCCCGGGTTCGAACTATGACTGACCTGATTCCCAACAAAGGGATATGTTGGCAACCTTCATGGGTTCGGTCACAATCTTTTTTAACTTTTCAATTTTTACAACCTTTTTTAAATATCCAATTCCACCACCTATTTCAAGTTTACAATTTCCATAACCTCATTCAAGCTTCAAATTCTCTCTTCAAATCTACTTTCAAAATCAAATCTTTTTCTTGCACTTGCATATCATCCATCATATCAAATCTCTTTCTAAAATTCTCAAAGTGGATATAATTGGATATTGGATAATCGTAGATTCTAAATGAGAGAACCTATGCTAAATAGACATGTAGGTACCACAAGGGCATGATATGGTGATAGCCTAATGTATCTTTCCTATACGTAACCAACCTCCAAATCTAGAATCACTATTTTTGAAAAACAAAAAATGGAGTTATTTTCAAAAAGGGGCTTAAATCTTTTCAAAGGTTGCCAAACAACCTGTCTTCTTTAAAAACCCTCTTGAGAGAGTTTTCCAAAATATTTTAAAAAACCCTCAGTTTAATCTTCGGATTGTACTTAGTTTTAGATGACCTAACTCACCTTAATCAAGTTAGGTGGCGACTCCAAATCTTTTCCAAAAGCCCTTATTCAAATCAATTTCTAGTTCAAAACTAGTCGCACTCATCCTTCTAGGAGGATGAGTTCTAATGAGAGAGTACCGTGTTTTTCTCACTTGTATTTTTTCAAGTGCGAAAAATCGGAGCGCGATAGTCACATTTACATAAACGGCATACTCTTGCATGCACACACATGCATTGTTTTATCATCTATTTCTATCTTCCATTGGGTTTTTGATAAAGGTACTAACTCTTTGCATTTCTTTTGTTGGTGAACCCTAGTTCAGATTTACTTTTATTTCTTGTTAATTGCCATATATGTATGAATGGATAGGATGTATGGGAGTTGTTGGGCCGTTTCCTCCACTTTTGAAAAATCCATACTCACTTGGCGCATTCACTTGCATTTGCATCTTTGCATAATTGTCTGGTTACTACCTTTCTAGTTAAAAGGAGGAACAATATCTTGGTTAGCAACGGATGCCGGTTGGTTTCTCGTCTGACGACCTCTTGATAGTTTCCTCACTCAAACTACCAACCAAATATGGAGTTCACCTTTTTGGGGGTGGACACCGGAGGTTTGAAGGTTAGGAAATCGAGCTTTTTAGGAAGCATTAGTAATCCCCAATCTCATGCTCATGTAGCACCCCATGCATAGCCGAACCTCTGTCAGATTTAAGACACACGCATCAATTTCAAAACCAAAGAGGAGAGGGTGACCGTTTTACTCTTCCTTACTTTCTGTCCAGTTTAACTGCTTAATTCTTACTGTTATACTGCTTGCGCACTTTTAATTACTATGCAAACATCCTACAATCATGTATTCATCACTATTATACTACTCATGCATACACGCTCATCTCAAGATAAAAGTTCCAAAGTAACTCAAGTCATTGCATTCCATGCATATGATCAACCCCCAGAGAGTGGCCTAAAGCCAGTTTCACTCATTCAAAGCCTACCTAAAATCCAACAGGTACCAAGTGACCCTAAGAATTCATGGCATATATCGAGATCATCTCATAGAGAGGGGCCCTAATCCCTCTCTGCTTACAGGGATAGGGCTACCAAGAAGACAAGGCACAGTCCAGAAGCAAGGTCGCTCACTAACCTCTATCAGAAAAGGCAAATTTGAATAATCAAAAGTAGTTTAGAATTTCAAATGTAAAAGTAGATAGGTGGAAGTCCTAAGAAAAATGCTCCCCTTCCCCTTTCAATGTACTTTTGAAATTCCATGCATAAGAGGAACTCACTATGATAAAACTGTCATTTATACTTCTTGTGAATGAATGGATGTATATATGAATGAATGATTATAGGCATATGTGCGGTATTGCATACAGGAGTAACCCCCATCTCCAAAAGTGAGCCAGCATCATATTTAGACCCCTCTCATAGTAAGGGCACCCTTAGGGCATGCATTGCATAAAAGTCTCCAAGATCTATCTGGCTGAACTTTAGCATTTTCTCTTTTTATTTTCTAGGAGCACCTTTTATATAATGAATACCGACATAGTCGCTCCCGTATTAGTAAATTCCCTAAGATTGCAAGAGATGGTGCCAACAGGAAACAAATGTCCTAACATGACTTTGCCCAACAAGGAGGATATTCTTGAAAGTTCACCAAAAATTTGCATTCCCAAGTGGATGGCTTACTCCTTGAAAATCAAGGGGCCTAAGATTTAAGATCAGACCTTCCTCACACTACGACCCCAGGAGGCTGATCTCAATCTAACCATTGAAGCCTTACCTTATCCTCCGCACTTCCATGTCATCCTCACCCCGTTGTTTGAACCTAAACTTGAACCCATGGTTACAATGATCGGGTTTGTACCCCTAACCAATCCAAGAAGAGCTATATAGCCTGCACAACCACCTGCATCACAAAATAGACCATGCTTTACCCTACCAGTCCACATCGGCCCAACATCCACTGTTGTACCCAAAGCTACACCTCTGAAAGTGACCTTGCCTGTTGTGTCCCAACTACCTATACCTAGCCTCCACAGCATCTTATGGAGCTATTCCCTTGACAAAGTCCAGAATGCCGGGGAACCTGTCTTAGAAATAAGAAGGATAACTAGGTCAGGATAATTCTATTTTTCTGCAGAAGTGGAGAAGCAAAGAAAAGGGAAAGGAAAAGAAGGAGAATGTTCTGACCCCTTAACAAAGTAGGAAATTTCTACGTTCACCAAGGCCATGAAGAAAGTCAATTATGATATAATGGAACAGTTGAAAAAGACACATTTGCACATCTTTATGTTAAGGCTACTTCTCATCTCTGAATTACATCAGGATACTCTACTCAAAATCCTCAAAGATACTTATGTACTTGAGAACTTCACTTCCGACAACCTGCATTACATGGTGAGCCTCATCATGGCTCCAAACATTGCTACCTTCCTCGATGATAAGATCCCTACTAATGGGACGGGCCACACCCACGCCCTACATATAATTGTGAAAACAAGGGGAATGATGGTATCAAAAGTATTGGTGGATAACGGATCGACCCTGAATGTCTGCCTATAATCAACCTTGGAGAGAATTAGAATGGACCAAACTTATTTAAGTCACAATAGTACAGTCATCCAAGCTTTTGACGGATCTTAGAGAGAGGTTATGGGAGAAATTGAAATGCCATTCGAGATAGGTCTTGTGACCTTTATGATCAAATTCCAAGTCCTCTAGATCCCTTCCGCCTACAATATGCTGTAAGGACAACCAAGGATCCACTCGGCATGTGCCATACCTTTTAGCCTCCACCAAAAGGTCAAGTTCATCGTAGGCGCAACAAAGTCGATGCGATCCCCTATGTTGGGGTAGCCGTATCCCATTGCTTCTAGTCATTCGAGTATGTCACTGTAATACAGGAAGGGGATCAGGTAGAGTCCAAATACTCCCAGAATGCTAGAATGATAACGCACTATTTCAAAGAAAATGGGTACCAACTTGGAAAAGGCCTAAGGAAGAATTTGCAAGGAGAACCAGAAGTCTTGGAATTGCCATCCGCATCACTTACTTTTGGGCTAGGGTATAGGCTTACCAAAGAGGAGATATGATAAGCAACCTAAAGGAAAAGAAAAGAGAGAAGAAGAGATATGTAAGAGGCAAAATTGATTGGTCAACTCAATCGGCTCAATATACAAGGGGAGAGTTCTACTTCAAGCATCAACCAGAAAAAGAGAAAAGGAATAGGCACCTTCACTCTTGAAGTCAATGTCATGGTAGTACACACAGAGATAACTAAGGATGCCTCCTTCTGACCCGCTTACCCCAGCGAGAAGCTCAATAACTAGACTAGCGAGAACCGCATTTGTGCTCTCAAGTTTCAGTATAAAGTTTGCCAAGATAGTCTATAAGCGCTAGGCCTATTTCAAATAAACTCTATCACTCTAAGTCTTTTGGCTATTAAATTCTCTAATCTTTAAATTTGTATCGAGCATGTCCAATTAATGGAGAGGTACCCTTTTCATTTTGATCTTTTATGTTGCCTTGCCAGGAATCTTAAAATCCAACACCTTGCCCAGTTAACCAAAAGATGCCCATTTTAATGAATCATGACTTTGACACTGAATTTGACTATAGACACTTACGGATTGAACTTGATGTGATCAACACAAATAAGATACCAGAGGAGATCCGAGAACAGGTGGAAAGGCATGAAAGTCGTAGTACCCCTAACATCGAGGAAACAGAAAGTGTCAACTTGGGGATCAGGGAAAACCCTAAAGAGATTAAAATTGGCACAGAGTTGGACCAATGGTAATGCAAGGAGTTATTAGAGTTGCTAGCTGCCTACCTTGACATCTTTGCTTGGTCATACCAAGACATGCCTGAGCTGGATGAATCTATCGTCAAGCATAAGCTACCCATAGATCCCCAGATGAAGCCTTTAAATCAAAAGCTAGGAAAAATCAAACCAGAATGGAGCCTGAAGGTCAAGGAAGAAGTCGTAAAGCAATTTCAGGTAGGATTCCTACAAGTGGTGGAATACCCCCAATAGCTGGCAAATATTATTCCAGTTCCCAAGAAAGATGGTAAGTTTTTATTGTGCATTGATTTATGTGGTCCCAACAAAGCAAGCCCGAAAGATGACTTCCCCTTACCACACATTGATCTCCTCGTCGACATCGTAGCCAGCCACGAGATGTTTTCTTTTATGGATGGGTTCTTGGGGTACAATTAGATCAAAATAGCCGAGGACCGCAAAAAATTGCCTTTATCGCCCCTTGGGGGGTATATTGTTACAAAGTCATCCCATTTGGACTCCGCAACGCTAGGGCAACTTACCAGAAAACTATGGTAACACTATTTTATGACATGATGCACCAAGAAATGGAGGTTTATGTGAATGATATGATCGTGAAGTCCAAAGTGTGAGAGGCCATTTGTTCAACCTCCAAAAAGTGTTTGATCGGCTTCGTAACTACCATTGTAAGCCAAACCCTGCCAAATGCACCTTTAGTGTATCCTCGAAGAAGTTACTGGGTTTCATAGTCAACAAAAGGGGATACAGATCAACCCGGCCAAATTCAAGTCTATTGTCGAAATGCCCCCCCCCCCCCCCCCCCCCCCCCCCCCCCCCCCCCCCCCAAAGGAGAAACAGAAATTTGATCCTTTTTTAGAAAGCTAAACTTCATCAGCAGGTTCATTGTCTGTCGTGCCCCGATTTTTTGCACTGAAAAAAATACAAGTGAGAAAAATACGGTACTCTCTCATTAGAACTCATTCTCCTAGAAGGGCGAGTGAAACTATGTTTGAACTAGAAATTGATTTGAATAAGGGCTTTTAGAAAAGATTTGGAGTCACCACATAACTTTGTTAAGGTGAGTTAGGTCATTTTAAACTAAGTGCAATCCAAAGATTAAACTTACGATTTTTGAAAAGGTTTTGAAAAAATTTCTCAAGAGAGAGTTTTTAAGAAAATAGGGTGTTTGGCAACCTTTGGAAAGAATTAAGCCCTTTTTTGAAAATAACTCAATTTTTGGTCTTTCAAAAATAGTGATTATAAGTTCGAAGGTTAGTTACGTATAGGGATGATGCACTAGGCTATCATCCTATCCTGCCCTTACGGTACATACATGTCTTTTCACCCTAGTTCACTCAGTTAGAATCTCCAGTTATCCAATGTCCACTTATATCCACTTTGAGAATTTTAGAAAAAGGTTTGATATGATGCATGATATGTAAGAAAAGAAAAGAATTTGATTTTGAAAATAGATTTGAAAAGAGAATTCAAAGTTTGAAAGCGGTTATGGGGAATTAAAAACTTGAAAAAGGTTGTGACCACACCAATGAGGGTTGCCTATGTATCCCTCTATTGAAAATTAGGTCAGTCGTAGTTCGGACTCGGGGCACAATTGAAAATAGATACTTTAGGGTCTTGTTTGATTTGAAAAGACACTTTGAGGCCTTTGAAAGCTTTGACTTAAAAAGAGTTTGAATTGAACTTTGATTGAAAGATTAGAAATTGAACTTTGAACTTTGATTTAAAATCGAACTTGAAATTGACTTTGATTTGAAGTTAAACTTGATGATTTGAAATTGAACTTTGAAGTAGAATTTGGACTTGATTTGAAAAGATTGAGTTGAGCTTTGAAATCATCTTGACTTGAATTGGAGTTTGAAAACCGTCTTAGTTTAGAAAAGAGTTTTAGAAAAGAGTTGAAACTTTCTAACTTTAGAATTAGAGTTGAACTAGGGTTTGGCCTCCTATGGTTTAGGCAACCTACGGTTGAAGCATGCAATTGAAATAGAAATGTTTGATTTTGGAAAGTTAAATTTTAGGAAAGTTTCAAATTAAGAAAGTTTTGAATTAGGAAAGTTCTATTTTAGAAAAGTTTTGAATTAGGAAAGATTCATTTTAGGAAAGTTTTCCTTTTAAGAAAGAGTTGATTTTGGAAAGATTTGAATTTGGAAAGATTTGAAATTAGAAAGATTTGAACATTGAAAGATTTGAAAGTTTGAAATTTAGAAAGTTGGAATTTGAAAAGGTTGGAATTAGAAAAGATTTTATTTCTATTTCCTAAAGTTGAAGATTGGATTTTACTTTCAAAAATAGATGATTTGATTTTGTTTCCAAAATTAGAGGATTTGATTTGGTTTCCTAAATTGGAAGATTTGATTTGACATAGAATTAGGAAGGTTGAGTTTTGAAAATCTTGGATTTGAAAATCTATGATTTGGTAAAAAAAAAAAAAGGTTTTGAAAATCTATGATTTAAGGCAACATAAAAAGTCATGATTTTAAGAAAGGAATTAGGGTTTCCTAATCATAGATTCTAGGGTTTTCACTTGGACTCCAAGACAAAGAGTTTTTAAAAAGTAGATCTTGGAAAAGAGTTTTTAGGAAGTAAATTTGCAAAATTATTCGGAAAGAGGTTTGAATATGGACTTTTGTAAGTCTCTTGAATATCCCATTTCTAACTCAATTGCATACTTCAACCCTAGGTTACCTAAGTCCTAGGATACTTAAACCCTAGTTCAACCCTAACCCTAAAGTTAGGAAGCTTTAACTCTTTTCTAAGCTAAGATGCTTTTCAAACTTCAATTCAAGTCAAATTGTTTTCAAAAGCTTAACTCAATCTTTCCCAAATCAATTCCAAGTTCTCCTTTAAAGTTCAATTTTTTCAAATCAAAATCAATTTCAAATCCTCAAGTTTGATTTCAAATCAAAGACAATTCCAAGTTCAATTTTAAATCTGAGTTTGATTTCAAATTAAAGTTCAATTTCAAAATCTTCTACGCAAAGTTCAAATTAAACCCTTTTTCAAATCAAACCTTTCAAGTTAAACTTTTTAAAACCTCAAAGTGTTTATTTTCAATTGGACCCCTAGTCCGAACTACGACTGACCTGATTCCCAACAGAGGGATACATGGGCAACCCATATGGGTGCGGTCACAACCTTTCTCAAGTTTTCAATTTCCACTACCTTTTTCAAGTTTTCGATTTCTACAATCTTTTTCAAGTTTCCAATTTCATAATCTTTTTCAAGTTTCAAATCTTCTCTTTTAATCTATTTGCAAAATTAAATCTTTTCTTGCACTTGCATGTCATGCATCATATCAAACTTTTTTCTAAAATTATTTTCAAAGTGGACATAATTGGACATTGAATAATAAAAAATTCTAAATGAGTGAACCTAGGGTGAATAGACATGTAAATACCATAAGGATGGGATAGGGTGATAGCCTAGTGCATATTCGCTAAACGTAACCAACCTCCGAACCTAGAATCACTGTTTTCAAAGACAAAAAATGGAGTTATTTTTAAAAGGGGCTTAAATCTTTCTAAAGGTTTTCAAACAACCTCTTTTCCAAAAAACCCTCTCTTAAGGAAGTTTTTCAAAACCTTTTTTAAAAACCGTAAGTTTAATCTTTGGATTGCATTTAGTTTTAGGTGACCTAACTCAGCTTAACAAAGTTAGGTGGCGACTCCAAACTTTTTTCCAAAAGCCCTTAAACAAATCAATTTCTAGTTCAAACCTAGTCGCAGTCCTTCTAGGAAGGTGAGTTCTAACAAGAGAGTACTATGTTCGTCTCACTTGTGTTTTCTCAAGTGTGAAAAATCGGGGCGCGATAGCCGGCGACTTCGCTCGGGAGTCTAGAGGGTTAGGCCAGTATCATATCTTTTCATCCTCCACTCACCTTAAATCATCGATTAACTTGTCCAATCCTATCCACTTTGAATTTTTCAAAATCAACCTTTTCAAGGCTGTTTTCAAAAGCATGCATTCATTTCATATTCAATCATTCATTCTTGCATTAAGTTTGTCATCAAGGTACTGACTTTGTGCATTTTCTTTTGTAGGTAGACCTTTGTTCACATTGTATTTTATGTCATATTAATTGCCATGTATGTCATGAATGAATAGGATGGAATGGATAGGATGGATGGGAGTTGTTGGATCCTTTCCTCCATTTTTTAAAATTCTACACACACACTGCACATGCACTTGCATTTGCATACTTGCATTCTTTACCTTATTACGACCCTTCTAGTTAGAAGGGGGAATGATATTTGGTTATGGGCGGATACTGTGTCAGTTTCTTACCCTACAACCTCTTGATGGTTCCTCTGCTCAGATCACTAACCTATAATGGCACCACCTCGGGGAGTGGGCCTAGGTTTGAAGATCTGGGAACCGAGCCTTCTTAGAAAGCATTAGTAAACCCTCAACCTCATGCTCATATAGAAATCATGCATAGCTGAACCTCAGCCGGATTTAAGACACGCACATCAATTTCAATACCATGGGGGAAAGGGTGACTTCTTTGCTTTCTTTCATTCTTGTCTATTCCTGCTATTATAATGCTTGTATAATGTTCATGCATACATATTTTCTTTACAATTGCATTCTCTCTCTATACTTTATGCATAAATGTTTATGCATTCAATATTCCATTTCAAGACAAGAGTTCCAAAGTAACTCAAGTCACTGCATTCTCATGCATATGATCAACCCATAGAGAGTGACACCAAGATCACTCTCCCTTACATTAAACCTACCAAAACCCTAAGGGTTCCTACGTAACCCTGAGGACTCATGGCATACATTTCAAGTCATTCCATAAAGGGGGGCCCCAATCCCTCTATGCATATAGAGATAAGGTTGACAAGAAGACAAGGGGCAATCAAACAGCAAGGTCTCTCAATGACCTCCTTAACATCAAACTCAAAGAAGGCGAATCCGAAGACTCAAGAGTAGTTTAAGATCTCAAATGTAAAAGTAGATAGGCGGAAGTCCAAAGGAAAATGTCCTCCTTCCCCTTATTAAAATGTGCTTCAATTCTGTTGTATTTGAACTCAAAAGTTCAATGTACTTCTTTATTTTCTGTGAATGGATGAATGAATGTATATTCCCACTCGATGGTAAGGAGTTTGCATACAGGGGCAAACCCCCTATCTCCAAAAAAGGGGCAAATTCATCATGTTTAGTCTCCCTCACAAGAAGGGACACCTCTAGGACATGCATCACATAAATATTTTCAAAATCAAACACTAATTCATGGCTTGTGTCTTTGTTTTTCTTTTTCTTTCTTTTCCTTTAGCAAAGACTACACCATAAAAAGACATCATTGCTCCTAAGAAAGATACACAGTCAACTAGGGACCCGATCATTACTTGACAAAGAGCTTTGCTAATGGTTGTTAATCCTGACGAGACATCAACAGTCTCTCGAGAAGAGGTCAATGAAATGAGAATCAAGATCGATGAGATGTTTAAGCTCATCCAAGCTATGACTGTGAAAGATGCTGCAGTAGCCCTATCATCATCCATGATTTTTCCTAAGGATTCCGAACCTACCAACCCAAGGATTATGCTTCAATCTAATATTACGGGAAAAAACAAGAAGGATTCTAAGGGGGCCAACAATGAAGAAGGGGAAACTATATTGCTCTCGCCTGCTATGAAAAGAACTTCCCTATACCCTTTCAGTATGAAAATTCATTGCGAAGATTCATTGCGAAGTCTTCATAGCAATGAAACCTTTGGGCTTGCCTCCTACGATGAGTTATGCTTCTTCCTAGGCCATCCAAGACCTGCCAAGTTCAAAATATCCCATTTTTAGACGTATGATGGCACCGGTAACCCTATTGCCTACCTTCGCTTTTATGCTGGGGCATTAAGTGGCCATGGGAATGATCTAAAGATTCTCATGCAACTCTTCCAACACAGCCTCACTCGGTCCGGTCTACAATGGTTTACTCTACTCAATCTAAGGAAGATCACAACCTGGATTGAGCTGGTTAATGTATTCAAGGCCCAATATCACCAAAACATAGACCTCACTTTTGATCGTTGGTCTTGATGACAATGAGCAAAGGAGATAAAGAAAGCTTTAAAAGTTATGCCCTTAGGTGGAGAGAAGCAGCAATACAAGTCAATCCCCCTTTAGAATAGAAGGAGTGTGTGTAACTATTCGTGCATACCTTCCAAGGCATATATTATGAAAAGCTCTGCACAAGCATAGGGAGGAGCTTCTCAGAGTTGATCATGCAAGGGGAGATGATAGAGAATGGCTTAAAGACTGGGAATACCGTTGACCCCTATGCTAAAACTAAAGAACTTTCTGTAAGCTTAGCAAAGAAGGTGCCCACAGCATGCGAAATAGGCCGAAAGGAGGGAGAAGTATCTGCCATCTTGCCTGCATAGCCACCATAATGTCACCCATAATACCAATCTGAGACCCTCATGGCTATTCAAGCACCTGTTCCCAAGCCAATGACAGTCCATCAACATCTCAACCCTAATTGGCAGGCCCTCTGACCTCATATATTTCTCCCCCTAGCATGCGCCCAAACAAAGGCCTACCATGACCTCCTCCATGCCAACCTTCTAGCCCTTATACCTGCCCCACTATTGTCGAATCCTTTGCCCCCTACCTTCAACCTAACTCTTGTTTGTGAGTATCATTCCGGAAGACAAGGGCATGATACTGAGCACTATCTCATCCTGAAACACAAAATATAATATTTGATCGATGCGAAGATCATTGGTACCCTAGAAATGAACCACGCAAATGGAGCATAGAGGAAGTTGGTGTGGTTCCAAAACCTATTTGGAGGGTCTTTTCTCGAAGTACAATAAAAAGGGATGTTTCCTAGATTTGTCCATTTTATTCTTATCCTTTATTATTCTACATCCTGTTTTACTTGTCATTTTCACCTTGAATCTTGAGCTTTCATGTCATTTAAATATATTCAAAATGGACTAAGTAGTGATTTCTGGTTTAACCCCTTTGTTTCATGCTCTTGTGGATAAATTTGATTTATGATGCCCTTGACTCGAAGGAAATGATAGCACAAGCACCACATTTAGTAGAAACAATCTCTGACTCCAAAAGGAGAGGAAAGAAAAATAGAAAGTGCAGAGAGAGGGGAAATACATAAGGGTGAGAGATAAAGGTTGATCACATATCTCATTAAAGTCCAAAGAGTGACCCTTAAAGGACGTCTTAGCAAAGCAGCAAGTAACTATACCCTTAAAAGGAATATTAGCGCACATTAGCAAGCCTGGGATAATTAAAGACTTTGAAAAAAAATCAAAAACAAGAAAACCAAAAAGACTTTTGATAGTGTTTTTTCTACACGTGCACAATTACTAGGGCAAATATTCAATTATGAACAGATTGGTGTGTATACTTGTTTGAGATCAAATCATGTATGCATGATCACTTGCATAAATATGGGTAAATGGTTTTGATGATGTTTACCATATTGGTGTTTCATGTCATCTTAACATACGCTTCTTGAGACTTCTTAGAATATGGAATTTGCATTTATGATCTATTTTAAATGGTTACTCCATTGTTAAATATTTGCAGATTATCGCACACTTAGATTGACCTTTTATTGATTCCCTTTCCCATCACTTATGGAAAGGGCTACCATTAAGTGTGAGTGCAGCTACCATTGTTATGTAACAAGAGGGAAAGGCTACCTACTCGTGTATGAAAGCCGCCATATCTTTATGTTTCAAAGTTTCCATCATTGAAGAGATAAGGCTAGAATTCTATCCAAAAAAAAATCGAGAGCATAGGATGAAACGGGTTTAACTTTTAGGTGTGTCAATCTTCAAGCCATAGACATGGTATGTCATCCTAGATCATGACTAGGGTCTCTATTCTCATTAGTCTCAATGGAGTTCACGCTTGTACTACTACATTGTCACTGATATGGTCTTGATCGTCTCACGACCAATTGTGCTCATTTTGAGTAGTTTATGTATATTTGATGTTGATCTTTTCAAGCTAAGCTACATCTTGATATTCATAAATCTATATTTGCCTTTCATTGATTGATCATGTCTTTATAGGGCCCCTACAATTTGAAAAGTTCAATAGTCCTACCAAAAACTGGGCTTGCCTGCACTTCTTAATAACTTTCAAGGTCTTCTCAAACTGAGGAAGGAAGCTACCTATTGCTTTGCTAAAATGCGATGCCGGCTATCGCTCAAGAAAGGTTCACTAAAGAGAGTTTTTCCTTCCAATAAGAGAGTGGTCAAGAGGAAGGGAGGGGGGGGGGGGGGGGGGGGGGGGGGGGGGGGGGGGGGGGGGGGGGGAACGACTTAACAGGTTGAATCTCGGAGAGTGGTGCAAATACTATCACATCCTAACAAGAAAAGGACGAAATTAAAAAGGTGAATCCTAAAAGAGAAACAAATGTTCAAAAGACTGCTTGATTCTAGGATACAACATTCATAACTAAACATGAACCCAGGGACAAACTCAAGGGGGCATGCATCCTTTCCATCCTTATGTAAAATGTGTGCATTCATAAAAAAGTATGACATACATTCAATTCCATTCTTATATGTGCATTCATAAAAAAGTATGACATGCACTCAATTCTATTTTCGCATGCGCGTTCATCAAAAAGTATGACATGCATTCAATTCTATTTTTGTATGTGTATTCATCAAAAGGTATGACATGCATTCAATTCTATTGCCTGTGTATTTTTAGAATTGGCATAAATAAGCTATTTTTACACAAAACTTACTCTACCTCTCTCTTTTTCTCTCAAACAGGAAATAAGGAATGGGGCAAAGCATAAAAAGAGAGCTAAAGCCACTCTGCGACCAAGTAACCTCAAACATCTCTAGAACCGACACACACCTCAAAAAGCTCAGACTCCCATAGCCGACAAGAAACAAATGATGGGGCAATGTCCCACCCTCAACCTTTTCAATCAACCTTAGACTTCCCCAAAAGAGCATCATTTCACCAAACGGAGTGTGGGTTGAAGAAGTAATAGTTTCCAAACATAAACCTTGGACTTTCCCAGAGGAGCTTCATTCCATCAGACGAAGTGTTAGTTCAAGAAGTAGCAGTTTCCAAACATAAACATTGGACTTCCCCAGATGAGCTTCATTCCGCCAAACGGAGTGTTGGTTCAAGAAGTAGCAGTTTCCAGACATAAATCTTGGGCTTCCCTAGAGGAGCATCGTTCTGCTAGACAGAGAGTTAGTTCAAGAAGTAGTAGTTTCTAGATATAAACCTTGGACTTCCCCAGAGGAGCATTATTTTGCCAAACGAAGCGCAATTTAAGAAGCATCAATTTCCCTAGAGGAGTAACTGCTGGGGACTGCGAAATTTCCCATGACGTAGCTATAGTGTATACGCATAACACCAAAAATTCTTATCTGATTACCATAGCCTAATCTATGTGATTGAAATCATACCTTCGAGCTCTCTCCGGTTTGATCCCGAATAACAATTAATAGCAACAAGCACGAATTAACTGCTCAAACTCAACCTTTGGGCTTTTACTGTATCCCTCGTATACGCTTTACTCCAAACAGCGTAGGCTCATAGCTACTAGGGTTTCTCTTCCTCTCAAGACGTGTATCTCTCAATTATGAGCAAGTCTAACCCTAGCTGCTCTTAGAGTGCGTATATATAGAGGTTACAACATGAACCATAGCAAATAAGGATTTCTAATCCAACCAGGATTAATCCATATTTACATAAATTATAATTTATACCACTATTGAATTATAATTGCACTCCCTGTCATATTAAGAATTATATTTCGAGCTCCATATTATTAAATGCTTATTTATCTCCTCATGTTAAGATTATAGATACCTATCCATTAAAGTAAATTACTGACAATTAAATTTAATAGACTTATTTAATTCATTGAGACCTTCCACTTAACATATTTGGTATGTCAAATTCATAATCCACCTGTAAGGTTAGACATAATCAAAACTTATAAGCTTCTTCAAGGGCTTATCATCAATCCCTATACCAGGACGTGGACTCCATCAATAATTAATATTCACCATACACGTAATGTTATTTTCCAACTCACTGAGTTTATTGACTCACAAAGAATCTCACTCTTCTGCGAATCAAAACAATAAACACTACATGCACGTGTCTATTTATTATATCAGAATTAAGAGCATAAGCTCTCATAATAATCATGAGGTATTAATTTTTTTATATAGTCAGTATAAAAACAATTACCTCAACACAGTTCTGTTCAATACACACAAAGTGTATTAGTGCAATGAGTTGGAACCATACCATTCCCCATAGTCAAGACAGATTTATTAAAATCTTGTGCTACAGTCCTACTGTTGGTGCGTCTAGTTTCATCTAAGACTGTGAATGATAAGCTTATATTCCATAAGAACCGATAATCTGGTTTTTCGTAATTCGTACTCTACATACCAAATCATCTACTATATAGAATAAGAGACGCACATGCATAATCAGTAAAATAAATAACGTAATGCAAACATTGTTCACACAGATTCTCATTAAAATGGAATAACTAATTTATTAATAAATACTAAAGCCATTACACAAAGCATATCTTTTAATATAATCCCTAACAATCTCCCACTTAGACTCAAAGCCATGCAGTAACGCATTTAAGTCACATCCCTTCTAAATGACTCTCAATAGTCTTAGTTGGTAAGCTCTTTGTAAAAGGGTTTGCCAGATTGTTAGCTGATGCATTCTTGGTACCCGCCACATCACCTCTGTGCACTATGTTTCGTATCAGGTGATACTTACGTTCTATGTGTTTTACCCTCTTGTGGGTCCTAGGTTCCTTTGAGTTAGCAACCGCCCCGCTATGATCACAATAAAGTGTAATAGGCGATTGTATTGAAGGTACCTCTTATAGATCCAACAGAATGTTTCTAAGCCAAACAGCCTCCTAGGCTGCCTCAGAGCCTACCACATATTCGGCCTCCATGGTGGAATCGACAACACATGATTGCTTGATACTCTTCCAACTAATGGCTCCACCTCCTAGGATAAACACATTTCCCGAGGTCAATTTTCTGGAATCCTTATCTGACTAGAAATCTGAATCTATGTACCCAATGGGTACAAAACTATCTGCTTGGTAAACCAGTATATAATCCATAGTCTTTTTTAGGTACTTGATTATATTCTTTACCATAGTCCAATGTTCCCACCCTGAGTTCGACTAATATCTGCTGACTATGCCTACGGCAAAACAAATGTCAGGTCTAGTGCAAAACATAGCATACACATGGCTTTCCACTGCTGATGCATAGGGAACTACCTTTGTGTTCTCTACCTCAATCGATGTCTTAGGACACTGATCATTGGTTAGAGAAATTTCATGTCTAAAAGAGAGGAACCCTTTCTTAGAATCTTGCATGCTAAAACGGGCAAGAATCTTATCGATATAAATAGCTTGTGATAAGCTCAGCATCTTATACTTGTGATCTTCCAAAAGCTTGATCCCAAGGATGTGACTGGCTTCTTCCAAGTCCTTCATATCGAATTGTCCAGATAACAATACCTTAACTGTAGATAATACTCCCACATCATTTTCGATGAGCAAGATATCATCCACATACAGTACCAAGAACATCACCACATTTCCACTACGTTTCTTATACACACATAACTCATCAATGCATTGATCAAAATCATAAGACTTAATAGCCTGATCAAACCGAGTGTTCCAAGTCCTAGATGCTTGCTTAAATTTGTAAATAAACTTCTTAAGCTTACACACCATATGTTCTTGGCCTTTTGCTACAAAACCATCTGGTTGCATCATATAGATGCACTCATTAAGAGTTCCATTAAGGAAAGCTATCTTGACATCCATTTGCCAAATTTCATAATCGAAATGAGCCATAATGGATAAGAGAATCGGGATAGAATTCAGCATGGCTATCGGCGAAAAAGTTTCCTCATAGTTAATCCCCTCTTTCTAAATGAACACTTTCGCAACAAGCCGAGCCTTGAAAGTTTCCACCTTCCCATT
>CM065386.1:45985000-45987500 GCA_033060915.1 Euryodendron excelsum | reverse complement strand
AAAATCTTGAAATTAAGAAAGGTTTGAGTTTAGGAGAGATTTGAAACTTAGATTTGGAAAGTTAAGATTTAAAAGGGGTAGAATTAAGAAAAGGGTTGGATTAGGAAAAATTTGGAAGCTTAATGTTTAAGGAAAGATTTGGAAGTTTTAGGAAACTTATGGTTTAGGAAGGTAGGGAATTAGGAAAGAGTTGAATTAGGAAAGATTTAGATTTTGAGTTTTAAAATTTAGGAAAGATTGTTATGTTCAAGTTTTGGAAACTTAAGATTTAGGAAAGTGGAAGATTAGGAAGGAGTTGAATTACGAAAGATTTGGACTAGGAAGGGTTAAGATTCCTATTTCCTAAAACAAAGGATTGGATCTTGTTTATAAAAGAGAAGGTTTGATTTTGTTTCAAAAAACGGAGGATTGGATCTAGTTTCCTAAACGAGGAGATTGGATTTGGTTTCCTAAAGGGAAGATGGGATTTGGTTTCCAAAATGGAAGATTGGATTTGACAAGGATTTAGAAAATGAAGCTTTAGAAACCCTAGATTTAGAAGTGTATAGTTTTGACATAGAAAATACGTTTTGGAAACTTATGATTTTGATGTAGAAAGGGAGGTTTTGGAAAACAAGGTTTGGGGAAAGGTTGAAAATCACGTTTTTGGAAAGAAAATTAAGGTTTCCTAATTATGGGTTCTAGGATTTGACTTGGGCTCTAAGGAAAGAGTTTTTAGAAAGTGCGTTTTTGGAAACGAAGATTTTGGAGGAAAATTCTAAAGTGGAGTTTTTTTAGGAAGCGTATTTTGAAAAGAATTTTAGGAAGGAAGTTTTTAGAAAGTAAAACTTTGAGAGAGTTTTGAAAACAAGATTTTGGAAGAAGTTTTTAGGAAAGAGTTTGTAGGAAAGTGAATTTTGAGGAGAGTGTTTTGGAAAGGAGTTTGAAAAGAGAAGTTTTGGAAAATAGATTTTTGGAGGAAGTTTTTTAAAACAACTTTGGAAAGAAGAGTTTTTAGAAATCATATTGAAAAAGAGGGTTTTAGAAAAAGAGACTTTTGAAAAGAGAGTTTTTTGGAAAGTATAAAAACGTCTCACTTTCCTAAAGCGATTCTAACCATAAGAAGGTTAGAACCACTTTAAAAAAGTGGTTTTGAAAACAACAAGATTTGAAAATATGGACTGTAATAGTCACTTTAAATGTAACACTTTCCTAAAGCAACCCTAGCCATGGAAAGTCTAGAATCACCCTAGGATTGTGATTTTGAAAACAAGTTTTAAAAAAAGAGATATTAATGCAATTTTGAAAACAAGTTTAATGCAAATTTTGAAAACGATTTTGGAGAGATGCAAGATCATGATGTGCACAATGCAAATTTGGGTTCGTGAACATACAAGGTTAAGGCTTCATCACATAATCAAGGGGACCGAACCCACGTGGTCTCTGGTTAGACTAAAAGAAAGCCCCCGGCACGGTGACCCTCCAATAGTCCAATCCTACACATGGATCGGGAATCCCCTTATTTCAATCATGCAAAGAAACGAGGGATTAAAATAGAGAAAACTCAAGTAGGTTAAGAGAGAGAAGAGAGGGGGGGAAGTGCAGAAACTTAAAGAGAAAACTTACCTTGTGTCTTCTTTATTTTGCTTAGCTTTGCGTGCTTTGCTTTCTTGCTTTTTCTTCGGTCTTCGCTTCAGTCTTCAAGAGCTTTGTCTTGGTCTTCGAGAGCTTCGAGTTGCAGCAATCTAAGTCTTCAATGGAGGGTTGGAGGCTAGTGTATAAGTGTATAGGGTTGTATAAGAGTGTATAGGAGTGTATAGGAGGCTAGGGTTTAGTGCATGGTGGCTAGGGTTTAGAAAAACCTAGAGAGGCTAGGGTTTAGGGTGTGTACGAGCTTTGTATATCGAATGTTAGGGTTTTTAGACTGAGTTTGCGGACCTCTTTCACGCTGGAGGAGGCTGTGTATTTATAGACATAAGATAGACCTGGCGCCTGTTGCAGTGGCGCCAGGGCAAAATTCCTCTTGGCGCCACTAGTAGCAAGTTAGGAAAGTGTGTTAAGTCGGCAAGCAACGTATCTTTGACAGATTTGGGTGCCTGTACTAGTGATTACCATACAATTTCTTGCCTAGCTTCACTAAGAGTGACTCCGGAATGTTCGGGAAGGATTTAAGGGACCGGGATTGGCCCGGAAGGCCAGAAAAAGGGCAGGAACACTTAGAATAGTGTCCTAAAGGTATTTGACTTGAAAAATGAAGATAGGATGTGTTGGAAGGATTGACCGGGCCATTAGTGGCAAAACGGTCAATCGGGCTGGAAAGCTACTGGGATGGACCCGGAATGTCCCGAAAAAAGACTCGAGATTTGGAAACATTATTTAGAATGTTCCCAAAGGCTTGTTGGTTTGATACCCAGAGCCGGTGTGGTTGGAAAAGGCGGCCGGGTCACCAGGGGCAAAACGGTCATTTTATGCCGGGTTTGCCGGAACTTACTCGGAATGATCCGGAAAGGTGAAGAAAAGT
>CM065386.1:45897500-45980000 GCA_033060915.1 Euryodendron excelsum | reverse complement strand
TTCCATGGTTAGGTTGTTTTAGGAAGGTGTTATACTCAATGTGATTATTATGGCCCATATTTCAAACCTTATTTGTTTTCAAAATCACAATCCTAGAATGGTTATAATCTTTTCATGATTAGAATCATTTTAGGAAAGTGAGATATTCAAGAGGTTTGTAAAAGTCCATATTCAAATCTTCTTCCAAATTGTTTTGCAAATCTACTTCCTGAAAATTATTTTCAAATATGTACTTTCTAAAAACTTTTTTCAGAAATCTACTTTCTGAAAACTCTTTGCCTTGGAGTCCAAGTCAAGCCCTAGAATCCATGATTAGAAAAACCTACTTCCTCTATTAAAATCATGAATTTCTATTTGTATCAAATCATAGACTTCCAAAGCCTCTTTTTCTACACCAAATCATAGATTTTCAAATTCAAGATTTTCAAAACTCAACCTTTCCAATTTCATGTCAAATCAAATCTTCCAATTTAGGAACCCAAATCCAATCTTCCACTTTTAGAAACAAAATCAAATCATCTATTTTTTTTAAAATAAAATCTGATCTTCTACTATAGGAAATAAGAGTAAAATATTTCATAAATTCAAACATTTCCAAATCTCAACTTTCTAAATTTCAAATTATCAAATCTTTTCTAATTCTAATCTTTCCTACTTTCAATTTGTCTTAAATTCAAACTTTTAAACCTTTCCTAATTTCAAACTTCCAAGTCTTCCTAAACTCAACTTTCTAAATTCAACTTATCAAGTCTTTCCTAATTTCAAACTTTTAAATCTTTTCCAAATTTCAAGCTTTCAAATCTTTCTTAAATTCAAACTTTCAAATCTTTTCAAAGTTCAAATCTTTCTAAATTCACAACCTTCCAAATTCAATTATTTTCAAAATCAATGCTTTCCTAAAATAGAACTTTCCTATTTCGAAACTTTTCTAATTCAAAACTTTCCAAAATTCAATCTTTCCTAAACCCTAACTTTCTAAATTATTTCAAGTCAAATTTTTTCCAACCATTCCAAGTTAAGTGTTTTTAAATCAAATCAAACCGTTTTCAATCTTTTCTAAATCCCATCTTTCTTAATTATAAGTTTTCTAAAATCAAAACTTTTCTTAATCAAACCTCTCAAGTTCAAATTAAGTTTTTCAACTTAATTGCATACTTTAACCCTAGGTTACCTAAGTCCTAGGATACCTAAACCCAAGTTCAACCCTAACCCTAAAGTTAGGAAGCTTTAACTCCTTTCTAAACTAAGATGGTTTTCAAACTTCAATTCAAGTCAAATTGTTTTCAAAAGCTCAACTCAATCTTTCCCAAATCAAGTCCAAGTTCTCCTTCAAAGTTCAATATTTTCAAATCCAAATCAATTTCAAATCCGCAAGTTTGATTTCAAAACAAATTCAATTCCAAGTTCAATTTTAAATCTGAGTTTGATTTCAAATCAAAGTTTAATTTCAAAATCTTCTATTCAAACATCAAATCAAATCCTTTTCAAATCTAACCTTTTCAAGTTAAACTTTTCAAAAACCTCAAAGTATGTATTTTTAATTGGACCCGAAATTCAAACTACGACTAATCTGATTCTCAACAAAGGGATACGTAGGCAACCCACATGGGTGCGGTCACAACCTTTTTTAAGTTTTCAATTTCAACAACCTTTTTTAAGTTTCCAATTCCACAACCTTTTGCAAATTTTCAATTCCATAATCTTTTTCAAGTTTCAAATATTTTCTTCAAATCTATTTGCAAAATCAAATCTTTTCTTGCACTTGCATGTCATGCATCATATCAAACTTCTTTCTAAAATTATTTTCAAAGTGGATATAATTGGACATTAAGTAATTGAAGATTTTAAATAAGTGAACCTAGGGTGAATAGACAAGTAGGTATCGTTGTAAGCACCCCATTTTTGCCTGCTTGGCAATCTTTGGCCCGACCGGACCCAGTTTTCAAACATCACAACACATGCAAGCCCAAGACGGGTCTTTCAAACTCCAATCCAGTCAACTAGTCACTTCCCGAACCCATAAGGCCCAATTGAAGCCATAAACATCATCATGCCCCTAGGCATTCTAGGCAGCTTTCCGAGATCGGGCGGTCTTGGGAACCAACGCCATCTAGGTTGCTTCCCGAGATCAGGCGATCTCGGGGACCAACACCTCATCAAATTATAGATGGTTCAATTCGGGCACCTGCTAGCTCGCCAATGTAGAATGTCTATCATTTGGTAGCTCTCTGAGACCAGGCGTTCTCGGAAACTAACATAACCATCGCAGGTAACTTTCTAAGATCAGGTGTCCTTAGAAACCAACACTACCCTACAGATAGCTCTCTGAGACCGGGTAGTCTCAGGGACCAACACCACACAAGTAGTTTTTCAAGACCGAGCGGCCTTAGGAACCAACACCTAGGTCAACACCGGCGCCTGCTAGCCCGACTCAGTAAAAATGACCAAACTTACCCATTGGGCCTCCATGCATGTTTTGAGAAAGTTCAAAATCCCTCAAAACAGTAATTCTACCCTTCCAAAGTGCTACTAAGCAGTTAGGCATCCTCAACATGCCATTTTGTCCAATTCTGGTCCCATTTCGGCTAACTCTGATCAAAATGACCGTTTTGTCCCTGAACATCCCAACATAGCACAAATCCTACCGAACAGTGAAAGACTCTCCAGGGATCATCCCTAAATGACCCAGCACACTTAACATAACACTCCAATCCATTCCAAACCATTTTCAACCAAACTCGATCAAAATGACTATTTTGCCCTTAACAACCTGAACGCGGCCCGAAACAACACCGGTCGTAGAATATTGAATAGCGGGTCTTGTCATACACTCCTATTTAACCTAAGGAGGACCTTATGCCACTAAACACCCCCAACTCAATAAAAGTTCCCTAGAGCGTCTTGTAGACATTTTGCCAAAATTGTCGTTTCTCCCGATTCTCTGGTTATAATGCATCATCAAATGACTTGAGAAACGCGTAAACCAGAAAATTCCCAAAAGCTCATTCATGGGTCTTTCCATCAGTACAACTCGTTCATATAGATTGCTCCCCGAAGTCCCTCATCATGTGGCTTCAAAACGGCCACTTTCAGCAACCCCTGGAACATTTTACAGACGCTCCGCCAAGATTGACTTTTTTCCCAATTCCCTGATTATAACGCACTGTCAAACGACTTGAGAAATGCGTAAGTTAGGGAATTCTCAAAAGTATTTCCAGAGTACTTTCCATCGGTATGGTCTGATCGGAGAGATCACTTCCCGAAGGCCTCGATCATGCGGCACAAAAACAGCTACTTTTAAACCCCCGTGGAGCATATCACAGATGCTCTACAAAGATGCGATTTCATGCACACGTCTTTAATCAAACCAATTTCAAGTTCAAACCTAGTCGCACTCATCCTCTTAGGCGGATGAGTTCTAATGACAGAGTTCCATGTTTTTTTCGAGCTGAAAGGACTTGGTCAAAAACTGGGGCGTGACAGCTGACGACTCCACTGGGGACACTTAGAGGGTTAGGCCACTGACATGTCTCTTCACCCTTCACTCACCCAGAATCTGTAGTTACTTTGTCCAGTTTTATCCACTTTTCAAATTTTGATAAGTTTCCAAAACAAATCTTATTTTCCAAAACGGTTTTCAAATGAGTGTCATCACTTGCATTCATGCTCTTGCATTAACCATCCATTTTACCTCGCATTAAGTTTTTTGAAAAGTTACTAACTCTTTGCATTTTTCTTTTGTAGGTAGACCTTTGTTCACGTTTTATTTTATGTCATAATTTATTGCTATGAGTATGATGAATGAACAGTATGTGGTGTGTGTTGTTGGGTCCTTTCCTCCATTTTCGAAAACTCCACACACACTTGGTGTGCTCACTTGCATTTGCATCTTGCATATATTACTTGGTTACTACCCTTCTAGATAGATGGGGGAACAGTATATTGACTATGGGCGGATGCTGTGTCAGTTTCTCAGCCTACGGTCTCTTGATAGTTCCCCCGCTCAAACCACCAACCAAAGATGGAGTTCACCCTTTCGACGGTAGACGCCGAAGGTTTGAAGGTTCGGAAACCGAGCTTTTTAAGATACATTAGTAAACCCCCAACCTCATGCTCATGTAGCACCCCATGCATAGCCGAACCTCTACCAGATTTAGGACACGCGCGTTAATTTCAAAACCAAGGAGGAAAGGGCGGTCGCTTTACTTTCCTTTATTTTCCATTCAATTCACGCTGTTATGCTACTTAATTCTTGTCATTATGTCATGTATACATCCTTTCGCATCATAATTGCTCATGCATCAGAATTCATTTCAAGATAAGAGTTCCCAAAGTAACTCAAGTCGTTACATCTCCATGCATCTAATCAACCCCCAGAGAAAGGCCCAAAGACCTTCTCGCTTAAATCAAGCCAACCTAAAATTGTTAAGGGTACCAAATGACCCTAAGGATTCATGGCATGCATCGAAGTCATCTCATAAAGAGGGGCCCTAATCCCTCTTCGCTCATAGAGATAGGGCTACCAAGAGGACGAAGGGGCAATTCAAAATCAAAAGTCTCTCATTAACTTCCATCCAAGGAGGAAAATCTAAAGACTCAAGAGTAGTTTAGGATCTCATGATGTAAATATAGAATAGGTGGAAGCCCCAAGGAAGATGTTCCCCTTCCCCATTTTTAATGTATTTTTGAAAAATTCTATGTGCAAAGAGAATTCACCTCAATAAAGTTGTTGTTGCTGTCAAATGAATTAATGTATGAACGGATGAATAAACAGGCTCGCACAAGTATAGTATTGCATGCAAGGTGCAACCCCCTATCTCCAGATGTAGCCAACACATCATGCTTAGTTCCCTTCAAAAGGCAGAGGCATCCTTAGGTCATGAATTGCATAAAATCTTTCTAGTCCAGAACCTAACATATAATCCCTCTATTTTGTTTTTTCTTTATGTTTTGTTCCTCCCTCATCTCATCAAAAGACTAGCAATAGTTTCTAGTGAGACTGCTTGCATTTTAGGTCACCATTGCTCCCAGAAAAGGAAAAAGAGGAACACGAGTGTCTCTTGTACTCTAAACACTGGTCTATACCTGACAACCAACAACTCAAATGACAAGTGAAGGCAATGCTCCTGATCAACAAAATCGTATGGAAGATACCGCGCGGATCCTCACCATAAAACGAGGGAAACAGCCAATGCAAGAGGCAATGGATCCTGTGGAGAAGATGACCATCTTGCCAATTGATCGAGCCATTAATCCAAGACAAATAGAGGGAAAATTGGGCGACATTTCTACAACATTGAAGGCCATGGCTGACAAGTTACTGAAAATATTACAGGATGACAGAAAAGGATGGAACCCTGATAAAGCTTGGCCAGCTCAAGAGTAGCCATCCAAGGGTCTTCAAGAAATCCTCATCCTTAAAGGGACCACCCTCCCAGTCAAAGTTCAAATGGCTAACCTTCCTGAGATTGCAACACTAGAACTTTTTCTAATCATCCAGCCTATGCAGACTATTCTACTCCTAACCACTGAAGCCTTACCCCACCCTCCATACTTCTGTATCATTCCCATCGCCTACCAAGAACCAAAAGTCCCAGAGCCCATGGTTGCAATGGCTAGGTTCATCCCACACATAGACCCTCGACGAGCCATGAGGCCCCTACCTCCCATATAAGCTCCCACACCTCCAAGCATTCCTCCGTTGCCCATCATCATACCTGTCTTCCCCCAAATGGAAAAACCAGAACCCGTTTCCCTGCTAATACCTGGAAAAATGACCGTACCACTGCTACCCCAATCGCCTATTGCCTACTTATATAGGGTACCTTGGAACTACCCCCCAACTCCTACCCAAACCACAGAGGAGTCCATTGCAAAAATTAAGGGAATGACAAGGTATGGCCAATGCTACACTTTAGAGGAGATAGAGAGGAGAAGAAAAAGGAAAGACAAGGAGGGAGAATGTTCCAACCCATTGACAGAACACAAAATCTCTAAGTTTGCCAAAGCACTAAAGAAGAGTGACTATGATGTAATGGAGCAACTCAAGAAAACCCCTTCTCACATCCGAAACTCATCGCAATGCCTTGCTTAAAGTTCTTAAAGAAGCCCACGTACCAGACAGTTTTACCCCCGAAAATCTACAAAATATGGTAGGACTCATTATGGCACCAATTGTCATCACTTTTACTAATGATGAGATCCTCGCGGATAGGACTAGACATACACAAGCCCTACATGCGACAGTATCAAGGGTACTGGTGGACAATGGATCAACTCTGAATGTTTGCCCATACTCAACCTTGGAAAGACTCGGGATGGACCAATCTCACTTGAACCATAGCAGCATTATCATACGGGCCTTTGACAGATCTAAAAGAGAAATAATGGCAGAAATTGAGATACCTGTCAAGATAGAGCCAGTCACCTTCGCTATCAACTTCCAATTTCGGCAAATACCTTCGGCCTACAATATGTTGCTTGGACGACCCTAGATTCATTCAGCAGTGGCAGTGCCATCCAGTCTTCATTAGAAGGTCAAATTCATAATCAAGGCAAAGCTAATTTCCATCTATGGTGAAAAGGAATTTACAATTTACAAAAGCCACGCTATTCCTTACACCGAATTGGCTACCCCATCCTGTTTCTAGTCCCTGAAATATGTCACCGTAATACATGAGGGAGATATGGTTGAGCCAAAATATTCAGACAACGCACAGATAAACGCTCGCTATTTTTGGAAGGATGGATATCAGCCAAGCAAAAGACTAGGGAAAAGGTTACAAGAGATTCCTAAAATTCTAGACACACCATCCCAAAAGCATACTTTCGGCCTAGGATACAAGCTGATAAGGAAGGAAATCAAGGGCCAGGCCCAGAAGAGAAAAGGGCAAAGGATCGCTTAAGGAAAGGGAGAAGAGGAAAAAATGACACGCCAACTCAAAGATCTTTGCTTGACAAAAGATAACAAAGGTCTTAAGAGCGGAAAAGGGAGATTGACGGCTGAACCAATCTATTTCAAGAAGCCCTGATGATCGATGTACCTCTACCCTCAGACATGGGGGTACCAGAAAATAACACAATCAGGCCAGCACTTCCTGGAAAGAATCTCGATAACTGGGACTGTGAAGACCTCATTCGGGCGCACAAGTTTTGGTACAAGCTTGCCAGGGCATTCCATGCGCTTCTGACTCTCTAAAACTTTGTCATCTGTTTATCTTTCTATTGTTGTTTCAATTTTCAATCAAAAGCTGTAATAGAAATATCCATATATAAAAGGGTTACTTTCCTGTTTTGAAAGTCAAGGAGGAGGTGGTTAATCAGTTTCATGATGGTTTCCTACAAGTGGTCGAATATCCTCAATGGTTGGCCAACATTGTCCCCATTCTGAAAAAGGATGGGAAGGTTTGAATGTGTATCGATTTTCAAGATCTCAACAAAATAAGCCCAAAGGATGACTTTCCCTTACCTCATATAGATATCCTGGTAGATAACACTGCATGCCATGAGATGTTCTCTTTTATGGATAGGTTTTCAGGATATAACCAGATCAAGATAGCCAAAAAGGATCCGGAGAAGATAACTTTCATCACCCCATGGAGAGTATATTGTTACAAGGTAATGTCCTTTGGACTAAAGAATGTTGGGGCAACCTATCAAAAAGCCATGGTCACTCTCTTTCACGACATAAAGCACAAAGAAGTGGAGATCTACGTGGATGGTATGATAGTCAAGTCAAGAGCCCAAGAAGACCATTTGATCAATCTATGGAAAGTATTTGATTGGCTTCGCAAGTATTAGCTCAAGCTCAACCCTACCAAGTGTACTTTTGGTGTTTTTTTCTGGAAAATTGCTGGGGTTCATTGTTAACAAAAGAGGGATAGAAGTAGATCCTACCAAAATTAAGTTGATCACTGAGATGCCACCCCCAAATGAAAAAATCAAAATTAAATCCTTTTTGGGCAAATTGAATTTTATTATTAGATTCATTTCTCAAATGACTCACCTTTGCAAACTAATTTTCAAATTGCTCAAAAAAGATACCCCTAAGGAATGGAATGAGGACTGCCAACAAATATTTGAAAAAATCAAGGAGTTCCTCCTGAAACCCCCAATCCTGGTACCGCTAACTACAGGGAGACCCCTCTTAATGTATTTAACAGTTCTCAAGTCTTCAATGGGATGCGTTTTGGGTTAACACGATGAAACTGGGAGACGGGAGCAAGCCATCTATTATCTCAGCAAAAAGTTTTTACCTATGAGACCAAATACACTATGTTGGAGAAAACTTGTTGCACTTTGGCATTGGCATCTCATCGGCTTAGGCATTACATGCTGCATCACATCACATTCCTCATATCTCAGATGGATCCAATCAAATACTTGTTTGAAAAACTCACTCTTTCCAGCAGGGTAGCCAGATGGCATATGATTTTGGCTGAATTTGACATAGTCTTCGCCACCCGCAAGGTAATTAAGGGGCAGGTCATAGCAGATTACTTGGCAAAAAACCTTATCAAGGAATACCAACCTATGGAGCCCAGTTTCCCCAATGAAGATATCTTGTAGACTGAATTTGAGGCCAAAAAGCAAGAGGACTTGGGATAGAAGATGTATTTTGACGGTGTCTCAAACAAAAAGGGAGCTGGAATTAGGGAAGTCATAGTGTCTAAGAAAGGCAATCATTACCCCATTGTATCTAAATTAAAATTTGATCTTTGCACCAATAATATTGCTGAGTATGAAGCCCGCATTCTGGAATTAAGATTGGTAGTAGAGATGAAGATTGAGGAATTGATGGTCTTCGAGGATTCTAATCTAGTGATTCAGCAAACTAAGGAGGTGTATTAAACCAGGGATGACAAGCTTTCCCCTTATCATTAGCAAATCAAGGACCTTTGTCAAAAGTTTCAAAAATTAGATTTTTACCACATTCCTCGGACCGAAAATAGTTTTGCCGATGCCTTGGCTACCTTGGCTACCTTGGCTACGGCTATCAAAGTGGATGATGATTCCAAAATTCTTGCCCTCCAAATCTTTGTTTGAGATACCCCATCTCATTACCTCAACACCTCCACCGAGCTGGATGGGTTCTATGACATCAAAAGATATATGCAAACTGGGGAGTTCCCTGCTTAGGCTATACAGAACGATAATAATATGAGCCAGAGGATGGTAGCCCAATATTTTCTAGTTCGAAACGAGCTCTTCAAAAGATCCCCCTAGGGCCCCTGAAGTGCGTTGATGCAGCAGAAGCGAGGGAAATCATGAGAGAAGTCCATGAAGGGACCTGTAGGCCCCACATGAATGGCCATACCTTCTCCAAAAGATTTTTAGGACGAGATATTATTAGACCACCATGGAAACAGATTGCATTCCGTATGTCCTCTGGTGCCACAAATGTCAGATACACGGGGATATGATCAAAACCGCACCTGTCGAGCTCTAACCAATGATAGCCACGTGGCCTTTTTCTATGTGGGGGATAGATATGATTGGCCCAATCTCCCCAAAAGCCTCAAATGGACACCGGTTCATCTTGGTTGCTATTGATTATTTCATAAAATGGGTCGAAGCCGCATCTTATGTCTATGTCACCAAAAAGGTAGTCAACAAATTCATCAAGAATCATATTATCTACCGGTATAGGGTTTCGAAATCACTCATCACTGATAATGCTACCAACCTAAATAATGACCTGATGGCCCAGTTGTGTTGAAACTTCAAAATCACCCATCGAAATTTAATGAGCTACCAACAGCAGATGAACGGGGCAGTAGAAGCCGCAACAAAAACATCAAGAGAATCCTCCGAAAAATGATCGACCACAACAAAGATTGGTATGAGAAGCTCCCTTTTGCACTTATGGCCTACCGAACCACAATGAGAGTCTCTACCGGTGCAACCCGTTATGAGTTGGTCTACAGCAATGAAGTTGTGCTCCCTGTCGAGATAGAAGTTCCTTCCATGAGGGTACTAATAGAGACTCAGCTATAAGAGGTAGAATGGATTAAAGACTGATACGCACAACTGTGCCTGCTGGATGAGAAATGGCTAGCTGATGTTTACCACATGTAATGCTACAAAAGGAGGTTAGCCAAGGCATTTTATAAGAAAGTGAGACCCCGAAGTTTCCAGGCTGGGGATTTAGTGCTGAAAAAGATCATTTCCAACCAAGAAGAAGCTCGAGGAAAGTTCGCTCCAAACTATGAGGGGCCTTTTATAGTCAATAAGGTCCTGACAGGAGGAGCACTCATATTAGCAGAGATGGCTGGGCAAGAGTTTCCCAACCCACTAAATTCAAACGTAGTCAAGCATTACTTTGTATAAATCAGAAGTTCTTATTTTCTTTTGAGCAACAAAGAAGTCTGTTGCAATGAAGAAAGGCCTGTGAACTATTGTTAAAGGAAAAATATATGTGTTCCCTTCTTAAATCATCGAAATTCTTGCGAAAGAACTCGTGAAGACTAGACAGGTTAAATTGATATGATGAGAGGCCATCAATTCATTTTACCCTATACGCCACATCCCTTTCTATAACCCATTTTGAGCCGATTACATTTCTTCGACAAACTTGACCTAGTGATAACCGCCCACAACGGGTAAGAGTAAGTTTCCAAAAAAAGGGGAGGAAAAGGGGAGCGTGAGGCGAAAGAAAAACTTCCTCGTACATTGAAAGAAGGAGGAAACAATACAATATTAACACAAAAAAAAAGGGAGAGAAAATGAATGATGAGGTGCCCCAAAAAATCAACAGACCATACAAAAAGCCGTGTTGAGGCAAAACCAAGAGAAACAGTGAACTCTAATATAGGTAAAGAGTTCATGCAAAAATATGACAATGACCCAACAGAGAAAAACCAACAAGGAAAAGACCCAAAGAGGAAGGAATGTTGAAAGAGTGATCACCGGTCCGTAACAAACCCAGAAGAACTGCAGCACTTTGGGCCTTCCATACCCTTCCTTTCAAAACCCTATAACCTAGCCTCATTACAATTTAAAAATTCCTCTCTAATCAATGAAAACTGCCTAATCTAAACTGAGTTCGACACAAGAAAGATGATGATTTTCGAATGGGGATGAATATCCGGAATACTTGGGTCTCCACCCCTAACCAACAGGTCCTCCCTTATAGGAGAATTCCTTGTTGCTCGAAAAAAAAAAAAAAAAAGGCATGACCCCAATGGCGTGGCGAAAACTCGAAAGAGCGTCGTGAGTAAAATGAAGGAGGCATGGCAAGATATAAACCTATCGGTCTGGTGAAAACCCGCAAGGGCACCAAGACGTAAAAATGATAGAGCTGGGATCGGTGAAAACCTTCAAAGGCGACGATGGAAAAAATGGCAAAAAAAAAAAGGAGGAGTTTTTGTCCCCTTCTCAGGTTTATCTCAATCAACAGGTGAACCATTCCTAGATCATGGCAGGAAAAGACAAAAAAAATTGCAGTCGTAGAAAAAGGCATTCTTTCGAAATCAATGGGCCAAGAAGAAGGAACAACACGAGTCCCTGCCAAGAACGCCCTGATGAGAATCCCATTCCAGGGAAGTTGTTCTTACCTTAAATGGATATAATTCCTACTATAATACATGTTTAAACTAACAAAATGGTGTAGGAATAGGTAGGTGATGGCACGTCCCATAAGAAAGGTAAGATCCAGTACAGCAAAATCATGACAATCAAGCTAATATATATATATATCTACAAATGTAGGGAATCCTGGAAGAAAACCCAGACATCCTAAGGCAAGTTAATCATAATACAAAGGGAAAAGGAAGACAAAATGGAAGAATCGCATCAGGAACGAGGAGCCACGATGTAATGGTCCACGTCCCCATCCGATGAGTCCTCATCCGAGCCCCTAGTGGCGAGGCTCGTAGGACCAGGGCCACCAAATCAAGGACCACCCTCTCTAAACAGTGGCATCACCAATCTCCCTTTAGAAGGGCCGGCACTAGTAGAGACCCCGAAAGATGAAGTAAAAAACTAGCTCAACCCATGGCACTAACATCGATCAAGGAGGTGATCCCTCTCCTGTGAAAGGGTGTGTACCATGTCCCTCAATAAAACTATGAACTCATCCTATGGATCGGCCTCCGCTGAAGAAAGGGTGTCTCGGGAACCCCGAGGGTGCCTAAATCCCTAGAAAACATCGGCCAAAGGGTAGTCTCTCGCCCTGGGAGCCGCCTCAAGCTGCCTCTTCAAATCACTCACTCGTATCCTGTTGGCCTCCAATTGAGCCTTCAACTCAACTATGTCAACTAAATCACCATACCTCTCGGTACCTCATCGCCAAAAATAAGTCTGATACCCTATCGCCATGGCAGTGTATGGGATGTCCTGTGTTCGACCCCGCTAGCGGAGAACTCGAATGCCAAAGAAGGGCGCAACACCTTTTAAGCCGACCAAGGGGATGAAAACCTAACCAAAAGTCCGTTCTTGCAACGAATCAACATTATGTAAACCCACAAACCACTAAACTAAATCGGATCTCCTCGTCCGGAGGAAAGCCATCCATGTCATGTAGGAATTGGGGCAATCCACATCGTCAATGATCTCCTACTGAGACCTCACCAAGGTACAGATAGGGTCAACCTTTGTATACCATATGTGACAGGTAATGTGGTGAACGAATAGATGCTCGAGAGCCCACAGCTGAAAAAAGGGCCGAGACCCCCTAAAGAAACTATCCTCTCCACTTTGAAACCAAGAAAAGCTCACATAGGTCTCACCCACAGCTAACAGAGCATAAGAATACCCCTGTCAGATCGACAACAGGAAAGAGCAAAGTCTGCCATCCACCCGGCCATCTCCTCGAGGAAATACTAGAAGGCTCAACAAAATCAAGGCAAGGGCGTTCATCCGAGCGATGGGCCACTCCAAAGAAGTATGCCAAACACTAGGATGAGTAACCTAACCAGTGTGAAACTCAAAATGATCCAATAGAAAGCCCACCTTAAGTGCCGAAAAGTTGGGGTGAGAGTCCGAACCCAAAATCTGGCGCCTGAGTCCCAACTGACCAGAAATAACAAATATAAAGCCCTAGGGAAAGTTTGGACCCACAATGCCCTCCTAACCACTCCTCAAACCCAACAAAAGCTTGTACTCATGAGGGGTCGGCGTTATCTCAAAATTGCTAAAGCGAAATAAATATAGCTCAAGGCACCAAAGGCTAGCAGAGGCCTCGACCAAGCTCGGTACCAACCGCATGGAGAGAAGTGATGCCAGATACTTGAAAGCCCTACAAAAGATTTGCCGCTCCTCCTCAGTATAGCTGTCATACCAAGCACGGAGGCAAGACATGACGATAGCATCCTCCTTAACTCTCACACCCAAAGTAGCAGAAGACTGTCCCCGCGCAACACTGCCACCATAGGTTGAGCTGCTCCTGCTGCTGTTACCCTCCCCTAGCTCGATCCGCGGTGCCTTCTCACGGCGTCTCCTATCAGAACCATCATCACTTGCCTCTGACATCCTGAAAAGGCAATGACATACAAAAAGTTGATCAGCCACAGAATGTGCATGGAAAGTAAAAAGATACATGTATGAAAAAAAAAATGGAGAAAAGGAAAAAGGGAAGAAAGAAAAAAAGAAAGGCAAAAAAAACAAAAAATAAAGGGAAAAGAAAAAAAGAAAAGAAAAAGAGAAGGAGGAGGCTAAGGTCCCATCCATTTCTATTTCAAAATTTCAAACTGGTTTCGTGGGCTTTCTACTTCAAAAGCCTTGTTTAAAATGTTTTTTAACGGTTTTTGGAGCTTTTTCCTCAAAAAATTTGTTCTAAATTTCAAAGCGGTTTCCCGAGCTTTCTCCTTCAAAAGCCCTGTTCAAAATGTTTTCTAACAGTTTTTCGAGCTTTTTACTCAAAAAGTCTCATTTCAAAACTTCAGATCGGTTTCTCCGTATTTTGAAAATTTAGGCAAGGTTTCTCCTTAAAAAGTCACTACCTCAAAATTCAACAAGTCCAAACATAGTCCCAAGGCATCCCAAACCTTTAACCACATCAATCAAAACAATCCAATCCTCTGCAATACGCGACCCATCCTCAAATGCAATTTTTTCAAGTCAACTTCTTCAGTTTTCCAAATTCCCCGACTCCACTTCTATTTCCAAAAATTCCACAAAAATTATTAAAACATTCAAGAATATCCCCACAATTTTCTAAAATTGCCCTACAATTTTTCGCCCTTCAGCAAGATCAATTTTCTAATTTTTCTCAATTTTTTTTATTTTTCATAATTTCTAAAAATTGAAAAATTCAAAACTTTTCAGAAATTATGAAACTTCATACGGCTATTCTGTACATTTTCCAAGACTCCCCGTACAAAAATACACCCAAACACAATACCTGGGCCTATAGAAATGATTTTTCCAACCCTCGCAAGAAACCCATTTTCATAAACATGCGAAATCACCTCAAACACATTCAAATCTTCACCAAATCGCAAAAACAATCCACCCATTGTGTTCTAAATGTTCTAAAACATAGGTTTACACTAATCATGTGCAAAAAATGGATGCACATACATCGAAATAGACAAAATTTCAAAAAACTAACCTTTGGGTTCTCTGGCAAGAAACGAGTTCTCCGACGAGAATTTGGCGACAACGACGACCTCCAACGAGTACCTAATGTCTCCTGACACTTCCCCAACGAGCCCCGGTCGAAAACCCTCGAAAAACCCTAGAAGAAATTTGCAAATCTCTCGCAAAACTCAAAACCTGCAGCAGCAAAATGCGAACCTGCTCTATTTTGAAACCCACGGCCTAGCACATATAGCAGATGCGCCAGAAGAAAATTCCAACTGGCACATGTGCTACGTGAGCCAAAGTGGTCTGAGGCCGTGCGCATGTGCTATATGTGCCCGGCTCTTTAGCTTCCCGTCAAAATCAACCTTCAGTCCTCCAAATGTCAAAAGTCACTTCTGAAGCTTTCAAAAGCCCAAAAGTTGAGCTTCCAAAAATTTTGCTTTCAACGGTTAAGTGTTTTGAGCTGAACTTTGTCAAATCGGCAACTTAAGTCCCACTCAAAATTTTCAAAACACAAAAGTTTTCTAAAATTCGAAGTTTTCCAAACCAGCGACCCACAAGGAGTCCAAAGCTTTGCAAACCTGCCAAGTTATCGTCCCTCCGATCGCCTCGCAACCAAAAAAGGATTCTTACCTTGTTATTTTTCTGCCTTTGACAAGCAAAGATAAAAAAAGAGGGGCAATTGTAAGCACCCCATTTTTGCGCGCTCGGCAATCTCCAGCCCGACCAGACCTAATTTTCAAACATCACAACACATGCAAGCCCAAGATGAGTCTTTCAAACTCCAATCCAATTAACTAGTCGCTTCCTGGACCCACAAGGCCCGATCAAAGCCAAAAACATCATTATGGCCCTAGGCATTCCAGGTAGCTTTCCGAGGCCGGGCAGTCTCGGGAACCAACGCCATCCAGGTAACTTCCCAAGATCGGGCTATCTCAGGGACCAACACCTCATCAAATTCTACATGATTCACTTCTGGTGCCTGCTAGCCCGCTAATGTAGAATGTTTGTCATTTCATAGCTCTCCGAGACTAGGCGTTCTTAGAGACTAACACCACCATCGCAGGTAGCTTTATGAAACCAGGCGTTCTCAAAAACCAACACCACCCTACAGGTAGCTCTCTGAGACCGGTTGGTCACAGGGACCAACACTGCCCAGGTAGTTTTTTGAGATCGGACAGTCTCAGGAACCAACACCTTGGTCAACACCGGCGCCTGCTAGCTCGACTCGGTGAAAAATGACCAAACTTGCGCCTTGGGCCTCCAGGCACGTTTTGAAAATTTTTAAAATCTCTCAAAACGGTAAGTACACCCTTCCAAAGTGCTACTAAGCAATTAAGCGTACTCCGCACACCATTTTGTGCAATTCCTGTCCCATTTCGGCTAACTCTGGTCAAAATGATCGTTTTACCCCTGAACATCCCAACACAACACAAATCCCACCGAATAATGAAAGACTCTCCCAAGATCATCCCTGAATGACCCGACACGCTTAACATTGCACTCCGATCCAATCCTGACCATTCTCAACCAAACTCGATCAAAATGACCATTTTACGCCTGACAACCTGAACACGCCCCGAAACAACACCGGTCCTAGAATATTTAACGGCGGGTCTTGTCATATACCCCTGTTTAACCTAAGGAGGACCTTACAACACTAAACACCCTTGATGCAATAAAAGTTCCTTGGAGCGTCTAGCAGACGCACCGCCAAAATTGCCTTTTCTCCCAATTTCCTAGTTATAACGCATCGTCAAATGACTTGAGAAACACGTAAACTAGGGAATTCCTGAAAGCTCATTCATGGGTCTTTCCATCGGTATGGCTTGATCGAATAGATCACTCCCTAAAGTCCCTCATCGCGTGGCTTGAAAATTGCCATATTCAGCAACCCCTGGAACATCTCACAGACGTTATGCCAAGATTGACTTTTTTCCCAATTCTCTAATTATAAAGCACGGTCAAACAACTTAAGAAATTCGTAAATTAGGGAATTCTTGAAAGTATTTCTAGAGTACTTTCCATCGGTTTGGTCCAATTAGAGTGATCGCTTCCTAAAGGCCTCGATCATGCGGCACAAAATAGCTACTTTTGAACCTCCACGGAGCGTATCACAGTCGCTCTGCAGAGATGCAATTTCATGCACACTTTCCGAGACAATATCTCACACTTTCAAACACCGTTTAACCTTTTTAAAAACTCGAAAGTTCACGAGAAACCCTAGGAGAACACCGTGGATGTAACCGATTCCTCCAAAACCTTCCTAGTTAGAACAATTATCGAGACAAAGTTTAAACAAACACTCTCAAAGGTGGAGCGCATGCTACATGCACCCAGATTTTGATCAGATCAATCAAACATCACTTAGCCATTAAGATTTAGCCAGTATAATGGGTCCCATATGGCATTCTGCCAATAAAACAGTACTAGAGCATGTGTTATATGCACCAGGGCAAATTTGCCCAAGCACATGTATCACATGCGCCAGGCCTCTCTAGGATTGCCTATAAATATAGGCCTCCCTCTTTGCATATTGTAGAATCAAAAATTGTGGTAAAACTCTGAACAAATAGCTCTAGAAATTTGAAACCCTCCATATACTCATCTCCCCAAACACTTAGGTTATAGTTCACCTCATTCTAACCCATACACCTCACCTACAAGGCCTTCCATGCCAAAGAAAGCCTCATTCTAGCCCCTCCCAAGTCCATCCAAGATCAAATCCAAGCATTTATTAGGGTTTGAGAGTGCTTGAAGGCAAAAGGTGGTATTTTCTTTTATATTTTTGTCTTCCACCACTCCTCTCTTCTCCCTCCTAGCCTACTTAGGCTATTCTCTATTTTAATCCCCATCTTCTACCCCACATTCTTGCATGCTTGAGACAAGAGAGCTCCTAGCTCATGCCTAGAGGAAAGTTGGTAAGAGCCACCGTATAGGGGGATCTCTCACTAGCTACTTTAACATGGTATGGTCTTAGAGTACCTTGATTATGTGATGTAGCCTAAAGCCTTGTATAAATTCATGGCCCCCTTTCATATGGTATCTTGTTCATGTTTTGTGTGCTTGGCTTTATTTTCATGTTTATAAACATGTTTTCCAAAACTTGCACTATTCTCATCTCCATGCCAATTTCAAGTTCAATATTTTTCTCAAAATGGTTCTAAGAGTTGGTCTCTTGAAGCTTAAAATGAGACTCCAAGAAATCATGTCTTAGAAAATCTCCCTATTAACCTAATTCACATTTTTGCACCCTTGCATTCCAACTTGCATAAAAATGGTTTTCAAACTCTCTAATTCCCAAGGTTTCCATTTTCTCAAGATTAGTGGTTGGAATGGCCCCATGGAACCCTCTCTTGAGTGGTATCCCTTTTATATTGGCCATATGAACCCTAAATTGTTAGGATAGTTCCCTTATCTTTTGATTCTTATGTGAAACGGATTTTCAAACTCTTTAATTCCAAAGGTTTCTATTCTCATAAGTCTAGTGGCTGAAATGGCCCTATGGAACCCTTTCTTGAGTGGTTTCCCTTTATATTGGCCATAGGAACCCTAACATGTTAGAATGGTTTCCTTTAAAAATAGTTTTCAAAATCTTTTTCTCAAAAATGGCTTTTAAAAGTTCATTCTAACAATTATCATTAATATTTCATTATAACCATTTTCAAAAATGGCTTCCTTTAAAAGTTCATTCTCTTCATCTTTGCATTAAAAACGGTTTTCCAAAAAGTTATCATTATTGTGTTGATTTTTAGAATTCCTACTCTTTTCAAGATAAATGTTATAATGGTCCTAAGGAAACCTGTTTTGGAATGGTTTTCAAGCACCAACCACATGAACCATTTTCTTGGTTAGAGTCAAATTTTTATAGAAATGATCTTCAGAAAGGTTTGTTTACAAAAGTCCTTTGCATAGCATGATTTGCCTTTCAACACCACCTTTTAACATTAGGTTAACGTAACCCTAGTTCAATCTACCATAGGTTAACTTGACCCTAGTTATCCAACGTTAGGTTAGCCAAGCCCAAGTTAGTTAACCCTAGGTCACTTCAACACTAGGTTAACTTGACCCTAGTTGTCCAACCCTAGTCTAACCTAACCCAAGTTAGTGAACCCTAGATCACTTCAACCCTAGGTTAACTTGACCCTAGTTGTCCAACTCTAGGTTAACCTAACCAAAGTTAGTAACCCTAGGTCATATTAACCCTAGGTCACTTTAACCCTACGTTAACCTAACCCGAGTTAGTTAACCCTAGTTCAACCCAACAAAAGGTTAATATGCTTCAAGGTTCCAAGTCAAGGACCCCTCTTCAAATGATCTTTCAATTCAAGCTTCACATGACATTCTTTCAAAAACATCGTGCTCAAAAATCTTTTCCAATTCTTCCATACCTTATTCCAAAAATATTTTTAAGAAATCTTCTGAACTCATCTCAACTAAAGTGGCTAGACACTTAACATTTTCCAAAAACTATTTTCAAAGCGTTTCTAAAAACTCACAATCCTATAGCGTCCCTAACCCATTATAGTCAGGGATTCCAAGAGAAGGTGATATATTAAGAACAACGTCCAAAGTTGTCCATATTAGAGTTCCAAAGTCCTAAGTGTTTTCAAAAACCACTTTCAAAAGCCTTCAAAGACAAGTTTATTGAAACGCTTCAAAACCCTACCTCCAAGGTTTTCAAAACAGGACTTCAAAACATTTTCAAAACTCTATTGATTTATTTCAAAGCACTTCCAAAACTCCCTCGAGTTATTCCAAAAACATTTCAAAACACTTCAAAACCCTATTTCAAGAGCACTTTTCAAAAATCTTCAACTTTTAATCCAAAAACCCTCCAAAATCCTATTCCAAATTAAAACTCTCAAGTCCTCTTTTCTAAAGACCACAAAGCATCTTTAAACATTCCAAAGGCCCTAATGCGCCTATTTTCCATCAAGCTTTTACCCAAACTATGAATGACCTGATTCTCGCCAAATGAGATACGTATGCAACCTAAAATGGTGCGGTCATAACTCTTATCTCAAATCAAGTCCTTTTTCAAAACTCTTTATCAATTCAAGATCCTTCAAAGCTTCCATGTTTTCAAACATTTTTCCTCTAGACTTGCATCATGCATCATTCATCCAAAAAGTGATAACCAAACCTCGTCCTCAAAACTCTAAAGTGGATATTAAGTGGATAATAGTAACCGATTATTCCAGTGAGTGAACAAACAGTGAATAGACATGTAGGTATCGAAAGGGCGGGGTAGTGTGATAATCTTAGGATATCTTTCCTACACGTAACCAACCCCCGGACCATGGACTTCTATTTTTGAAAGACCAAAATGGAGTTATTTCCAAAAAGGGCTTAAAACTTTCCAAAGGTTGCCAAATAACCTATTTTCTTAAAAATCCTCTCTTGAAGAAGCTTTTCAAAACCTTTTCCAAAAACCCAAAGTTTAATCTTTGGATTATACTTAGTTTTAGGTGCCCTAACTCACCTTAATAAAGTTGGGTGGCGACTCTTATTTTTCTAAAAAGTTGTTAATCAAACCAATTTCAAGTTCAAACCTAGTCGCACACATCCTCTTAGGAGGATGAGTTCTAATGACAGAGTTCCTTGTTTTTCCCGAGCCGAAAGGACTTAGTCAAAAATCAAGGTGCGACAACCGCAAGGGTGGGATAGGGTGATAGCCTAGTGCATCTTCCCTACACATAACCAACCTTCGAACCTAGAATCAATGTTTTCAAAGACCAAAAATAGAGTTATTTTCAAAAGGGGCTTAAATCTTTCCAAAGGTTGCCAAACAACCTGTTTTCCAAAAAAACCCTCTCTTGAGGAAGTTTTCCAAAACTTTTTTTCAAATACCCTAAGTTTAATCTTTGGATTGCACTTAGTTTTGGGTGACCTAACTCATGTTAATAAAGTTAGGTGGCGACTCCAAACTTTTTTCAAAAGCCCTTAATCAAATAAATTGCTAGTTCAAACTTAATCGTACTCATCCTTCTAGGAGGGTGAGCTCCAACGAGAGAGTACTGTGTTTTTCTCGTTTGCATTTTCTCGAGTGTGAAAACTTGAGGCGCAATAGCTTCACCACATAATCAAGGGAGCCGAACCCACACCATCTTAGGTTGAAGTTGAAGAAAGCCTCCAGAATGGTGACCTTCAACAATTCTTCCTAGGAATGAACTGGGAAGTTCTTTGTTTCAAGCCTGTAGGAAGAGGAGCTAGAAGATGGGGATTAAAATAAAAGCGAACCCAAGTGGGTGAGGAGAGAGAAGAGAAAGGGGGATTGCATAAACTAAATTCAGAACCTACATTGTCTCTTTATTTTGCTTTGATTGCTTTGCTTGCTTTACCGTGAAAGCTTTGAAGATGCAGCACTTAATCTTCAATGGATGCTTGAAGGTTTGTATTTGAGTGTATGGAGTATATGGAAGCTAAAGTTCGAGTGTATGGAGGCTAGGGTTTGAGGAGGCTTGAAAGAATTAGGGTGTTAAGAGAATTTGAGCTATGTTTTTAGAGAAACATAGTTTCTAGACTGAGTTTGTGGACCCTTTTTACACAAGGGGAGGGTTTATATTTATAAGCAATTGAAACAGAAACTGGTGCCTGTTACAGTGGCGCTAGTGTTCTTTTAAGCTTAGCGCCACTTTATAAGCAATTGAAAGAAGAACTGGTGCCTATTACAGTGGCGCTAGTGTTCTTTTAAGCAGTGGCGCCAAGCCATTTATTAGCTTAGGGCCACTAGTAGTGTTGCCAGGCCATTTATTGGCTTGGCGCCACTACTACTAGCGCTAGCCACTTAGGCAAGTTTTCAAGTGGCAAGAAACGTATCTTTTGACCCTTAGTACGCAAGGCAAAAGATTTGGGCGCCTACCCTAGTGACTACCATGCAATTTTTTGCTTAGCTCTACTAGAAATGACTCTAGAAGGTCCAAGAATAACCCGAAAGGCTGAGGATCGACAGGAACCTCTAAAAGAGTATCCCAGAGGTAAATGGCTTGAGAACCATTGCCGAAATAGTTGAAAAGAGTGACTGGCCTACTAGGGGCAAAATGGTCATCTGAATGGGGAAAACACTGAAATGGACTCAAGTGACCCGCGAGAATGATTGAAGGTTAGACACACTATTGAAAATGTTCTAGGGATTACCAGTTTGATACCTAGAGCTGATGTGGTTGGAAAAGGTGACTAGGCCACCAGGGGTAATACAGTCATTTTACATTGGGCTTACTGGAATAGACTCAGAATGGTCTGAAAAGGTGCTGGAAGGTTGGGAATACTATAAAAAGTATCCTCGGAAGGTAACTAGTTTGATACCCAAAGCCGATGTGGTCCCGAGAGGTGACTGGATGTCTAGGGGCAAAATGATCATTTTGATCGAATGGTCTCGAAATTGATACAGAACCAACTATAAGGCACTTGAACGTGCTAGATTTTCCTTAAGAAAATTTTGGAAGGGTGGACTTACCGCTCTGAGGACTTAGATACTTTCTCAAAAAGCGTGCTAGAAAGGCTCAAGGGGTAATTTGGTCATTTTTCACCAGAATGGGCTACAAGTATTGGTGCTGACCTAGGTTTTGAGTGTTTTCATCACTTGATAGTGTGTGACGAGTTAGTTTTTAAAGGTATCCCGTAAACGTGTCACAACCAAGAGGTGTGTTTGGTCTCATGATATAGGGGTTTTGTTGGTAATTCCCAATGTCGACTTGTTTGCGAATGTTTTTGCCACTCTGACAGTTGCGATGTTTGTGAGTATTTCTATCACTCTGATGGTGTGCATTCAATTCAGAGATTACTTGATCTCGGGAAGTTGATGGTTGGTCTTATCATCTCAGGGCCTTAGGTACTTTCCCGATTGATGTGTCGGATAGCAAACATTCAACATTGGTGGGCTAGCAGGTGCTAGAAGTGAACCGTTCTACCATCTCAGGGACTTGGGTTCCATCCCAATTGACAGGTTTGAAGGGACTTATCATTTCTAGAGATTTTATGCTTTCTCGATAAACGTGCGGTGCTGGATGGACTTATAGTTTGAGGGATCAACTTTCTCAAAAGACATGCCAAATTGAGTTTGACTAGTTTTGATTAGAATTGGAACTAGAATTGATGTTGAACCATGGACTTACTGTCTTTAGAAAGACGTGCCAACTGGAATTGGACCAACTAATACTCTAAGAGTATTTTGGTTATTTTGCCTCTATTGGGCCTGGTGCGCCCCTCAAAGTGATTGATTGACTAGATTGAGTCTAGAAAATTGGTTTGGACTTGAATATGTCTATGTCGGTTTGAATGTGAGTCCGATCGCGCCAAAGATTACCGTGCGAGCAAAAAATGAGGTACTTACGGCTGCCCCTGTTTTTTTGTCTTTGCTTATCGAAGGTAGAAAACGATATAGTAAGGGTCCCATATTGATAGCGAGGCGATCGGAGAAACTGGAGTAATTGGAATTTAGAATTTCGAATTTTGAGTTTGAAAACTAGATTGTATTGATTTTTGAAATTTGAAATTTTGAAAACTTGATCTTGAAACGATTTTAAAATTAATTCTTCCTAAATCAACGTTCCAACTAATGGAATGACACTCCTTTGGGAAGAATCAGGGTTTCGAACTTAAAGATGATTTTTTGAATGATTTTGAAATTGAAGTTGATTATTTGAAATGATTTTGAAATTTTTTTCTGAAATGGATTGATTTGGATTTGAATTAGAAGGGTTTGGAAAATCTTTGAAATTTAGAACGAAACTTTTGTAGAAGTTTGAAAACCTAGAATTTTGAACATATGCTTTTTGAGGCGAAAGCTTGAAAATCCTAAAAATTTGAAAATAGGGCTTTTGAAGGAAAAAGTTTAGGAAACCTAAGAAATGTTTTTTAGAATAAAACTTTTTAATGAAGAAAGTTTGAAAACTTTTGGAACAGTTTTGAGAACAAAACTTTTAAAGGATAAAGCTTGGGAAACTCGAGAAATGCTTTTGAGATTGAACTTTTTGAAGGAAAAAGCTTTGAAAAACCAAGGAGTGCTTTTGATGTTAAACTTTTTGAAGGAAAAAGTGAGAAAATGGAGACAATGTTTTCGAAATAAAACTTTTAAAGAAAAAAGTTTGGGAAACTTAGAATTTGATTTTGATTTGAAACTTTTTGAAGGAAGAAGTTAGAAAGGCATTTTTAAAATCAAACGTTTTGAAGGGAAAAGTTAAGAAAAGCTATAAGGTATTTTTGAAATCAAACTTTTTGAAGGAAAAAGTTAAGAAAACCTAGAAGGTATTTTGAAATCAAACTTTTTGAAGGAAAAAGTTTGAAAAACCTAGCATGTATTTTTTTAAATAAAATCTTTTTGAAGAAAAAATAGATAAAACCCTTGAGAATGGGGCCTTTTTGGCAGAGAAGACTCTGAGAAACTCGGTGGGACTTGGAATTAAAACCTTTTGAAGGAAAAAGTTTAGAAAATATAGAAACTCAATTTTGAATAAAACTTTTTGACCGAAAAGTTTAGAAAACCTTGAAATGGATTTCGAATCAAACTTTTGAGGAGAAAGTTTAAAGAAACCTAGAAATTGACAAAACCTTTGAAGGAAAAGTTTGGAATGAAACTTGATTTTGAAATGGATTTTTTGAAGGAATAAGTTTAGGAAACTTTGGAAGTTGAATAAAGCTTTTTGAAGAAAAAAGTTTAGAAAACCTCAGATTGAATGAAAAATTTTGAAGGAAAAGTCTAGCAAACCTATGAACTGAATTTTGAATAGAACTTTTAGAAAGGTTGAAAATTTTCTAAATTACACTGCAAATAAGACTTTTTGAAGGAACAAGCTTAAAAAACCTAGAAAATTAATTTTGAATAAAAACTTTTTGAAAAACTTTTGGAGTGGATTTAGAATAAGACTTTTTGACTAAGTTTAGGAAACTTTGGAACTTGAATAAGACTTTGAAATAGATTTTGAATTCAGAATACTTTAAAATTGATAAAAAAAAACTTTTTGCATGAAAAAGTTTGAAAAACCTTGAAACTTGATTGGAATAGAGACCTTTTGAAGGTGAGGCTTAGAAAAACTTTGAAAAGGATTTTGAATAAAACTTTTGAAATTTGATTTTGAAACTAACTTTGGATTTTTATTTTGAAATTACTTTTGGAAAGGAAGGTTAAGTAACCTTAAGAATTGATTTTTAACATAACCTTTTGAAGAGAAAAGTTTAGAAATCTAAGGCATTGATTTTGAAAATAGACTTTTCAAGGGAAAAGTTTACAATCCATTTTGATTTAAAACTTGGGCAAAACGTGCTAAAAATTTATTTTGTCAGGCAAAACGTGTAAAACATTTGTTTTGACTTGGAACTTGAACTATTGAAGACAAAATGTTTAGAAAATTCATTTTGACCCAAAATTTTTTTTTTCCTTTTGTTTTTTTTATTTTATTTTATGTATACCTTTTACTTGTCCATGAAACTTTATTGTATCTTTTTCCTTTTGGCATGTCTTCAGAATGGCTAATGCAGGAGACGATGATCTATGCAGGGCAATAACTAAGCTGACACTGACGAGATCTGCTTTGGTTGAGCAGAGGACTAGTGCTGCTAGTGAGAAGAGGGTGGCCTCGCTAGGGTTACTGTAGAAGATACCCTAGATGAGGTTGTTGGAGATGTTGAGGCTACCCCTATTGGAGTTGATACTAAGGTTGAGGTTGAGGTTGAGGTAGCTTTTTGAGGAGGCCAATGGTGGAGCGATTGGTTAGGAGGCTTCTTGGCAAAACTGAACATGAGGCGCCATGGGAGACTACTTCATGCTTGTGACTCTCTTACCTTGGAATTTGAAGGAGAGGACATTGGTCTGTCTTTGGTCGGGATCTCTTTGGGCTTGCATGCAGGGTATTAGCTTTACTGTTAAGTTCTTATTTTGGCAAATATGATAGGATTCTTATTGATATGTCTATGAAGGGGTAATGCTTCTCTTGAGTTGACTTCTAAGAAGAGTGAGGTCACATTTGGCCGGTTTTATTTAAGGGATCAATTGGTTTGGAAGGGAGGTGTAGGGTGGGGTATTGCCCCAGGTTTCATTATTTAAAAAAGGTTGAATCAAGGTTGATTGGGAGGTCGATGGTAGGTTGTTGCCCTATTCTCTATTTCTTGTCGGCTATAGCAGTCTGAGCTTTCTAAAGCGTGTGCCGATGCTGGAGATGTTTGAGGTTAGTTAGTAGCGGGGTGGCTTCAGCTCCTTTTTGTGTTTTGCCCCATTCCTTGTTTCGTATTTGAGAGAAAGAGAGAGAGAGAGAGACATAAGGTAAATTTTTATGCAAAAAAATGCACAGGTAAAGGGGTAAATGCATGTTATACTTTTAAATAAATGCACATATAGGAATGAAATTGAATGCATGTCATGAATGCACATACAAGAATATAATTGAATGCATGTCATATTTATTTTTTAATGCACATACATGAATAGAATTGAATGTACGCCCTATTTTTTGACAAATGCAAAGGTTTATACAGGAATTGAATGAATGCATGTCATACTTTTTGACGAATGCACATACAATAATAGAATTGAATGCATATCATACTTTTGAGAAATGCACATACAGGAATGGAATTGAATTCATGTCATACCCTCTCTTTTTTATTTATTAATGCACAAGTACTACATGTATATAGGTTATTTTTTAAGAATGCCTTAGGGCCCATACTCTCGGGATTCTACCCCTTCGATTTTGTCCCATTCTTATCGGAGTGTGATAGCATTCACACAATTTTCAAGGGATCTTGACCTTTTGGTTTGCCTGCTGGTATCTTGTCCCTACTTTATATGGGGTTGCTATTTAGGGATTTTCTGTCCTCACTTGATTTTCCCTCTTTAGATCTTCAAATTCTACCATGACTTGAGCAACAACTAGCAGGCCCTTTGCAGAGCGACAAACAGCTTTGGCTCTCAATTCGAGAAGACTTCTTTTAGGACAGTAATGTAGGCTGGGTTTAGGGGTTGTAAGAAATTAAGGGATATTTAGGCTCACAGATTTTCTTTTAGTGGGTTGTTTAAACTAAGACCATCTGAGCACACCTTGGGCCATGAGGTTGCCCCTGCCATCCTCCCCGTCTCTCTTTTATCTCCTATTTTTTTAACTGCTTATCTTACTATAGTTCAAGCTTATTTGGACTAAGCAATTTTCTTTAATCAGAGAGAACTTTGATTTGAACCGTAGCATAGGCTAGGTTAATGGGTTTATGAATAAAAGGATATAAAGTCTTAAACATTATCACTTGTGGGGTCGAAAAGACCCATGATCACATTTGGCAATTTAACTTCCATTCCCTTCTCTGTTTTTGTCCTTTTGGACCGTTCTCTCCCTTCTAATTATGATTTTTTATCAAGAAATTTGTTCCTAAGTCAACTTTTAGAGATGCCAACTTTTTCAATTCTTCTTTTAAAGTCCACCACAAACAAACCTATTTTTTTTTTTTTTTTTGAACTCATTGCTCTTCTAGACTATTCTCTACATCGAAAAACTCGCTCATATGCTTCCTCTTAGAGATGTCGTTGATATCTTATCCTCTTGGAAATTAACATCTTCATCATAAACTCATTAATTCTCATTCAGGATGTTTTCCTTAACCCAGTGTAAGGAGTGATCATCAGGTTAATTGTTTTCAAAAAATGTAATTGGGTCGAGTTGGCTTTGCAAAGGAATGTTTTTCAACTATATCGTAGTAGAAATGAGGGCCTCATATCCTTTTTTATGGACTAAACAAAATCAAATCATCTATTTTTTAAAGTAAAATCTAATCTTCAACTTTAGGAAATATAAATCAAATCTTTCTTAATTCTGATTTTTCCAAATTCTAGCTTTCTAAATTTCAAACTTCCAAATCTTTTCAAATTTCAAATCTTTCAATGTTCAAATCTTTCTAATTTCAAATCTTTTCAAAATCAACTCTTTCTTAAAAATAAAACTTTCCTAAAATGGAACTTTCCTAATTCAAAACTTTTCAAAAATGAAACTTCTCTAATTTGGAACTTTCCTAATTCAAAACTTTCCTAAAATGGAACTTTCTAATTTGAAACTTTCCTAATTTGAAACTTTCTTAATTTGGAACTTTCCTAAAATCCAACTTTCTAAAAGCAAACCTTCTTATTTCAATTGCATGCTTTAACCCTAGGTTACCTAAACCCTAGGAGGCCAAATCCTAGTTCAACTCTAATTCTAAAGTTATGAAGTTTCAACTCTTTTCTAAACCAAGATGGTTTTCAAACTCCAATTCAAGTCAAGTTGATTTCAAAGCTCAACTCAATAATTCCAAATCAAGTCCAAATTCTATTTCAAAGTTCAATTTCAAATCATCAAGTTCAACTTCAAATCAAAGTCAATTCCAAGTTTAATTTGAAATTAAAGTCAATTTTAAATCAAAGTTCAAAGTTCAATTTCCAATCTTCCAATCAAAGTTCATTTCAAACTCTTTTCAAGTCAAACCTTTCAAAGGCCTCAAAGTGTCTTTTCAAATCAAACAAGACCTCAAATTTTCTATTTTCAATCGGACCCCGAATCTGAACTACGACTGACCTGATTCGCAACAAAGTGATACGTAGGCAACTCTCATGGGTGTGGTCACAACCTTTTTCAAGTATCCAATTCTCCACAACCTCTTTCAAACTTTGAATCCTCTCTTGAAATCTATTTTCAAAATCAAATTCTTTTTTTGCACTTGCATGTCATGCATCATATCAAACATTTTTCTAAAATTCTCAAAGTGGATATAAATGGACATTGGATAACCGAAGATTCTAATTGAATGAACCTAGAGTGAAAAGACATGTAGGTACCGCAAGGTCGGGATAGGGTTATAACATAGTGTATCTTCCTTATACGTAACCAACCTCCAAACCTACAATCGCTGTTTTCGAATAACTAAAAATCGAGGGGCTTAAATCTTTCCAAAGGTTGCCAAATAACCTGTTTTCTTAAAAACCCTCTCTTGAGAAAATTTTCCAAAACCTTTGCAAAAATCCTAAGTTTAATCTTTGGATTGCACTTAGTTTTAGGTGACCTAACTCACCTTAACAAAGTTAGGTGGCGACTCCAAATCTTTTTCAAAAGTCCTTATTCAAATAAATTTCTAGTTCAAAGCTAGTCGCACTCGCCCTTCTAGAAGGATGACTTCTAACAATAGAGTACTGTATTTTTCTCACTTGTATTTTCTCGAGTGCGATAAATTAGGGCGCAACAGTTGGGACTCCACTGGGGACGTTTAGAGGGTTTGGCCATTATTATGTCTTTTCACCCTTCAATCATCTAGAATCTTCCATTGATTTGTCCAATTCTGTCCACTTCAAATTCTTCAAATCAAACTTTTCAAAGTTGCTTTAAAAAACATGCCATCACTTGCATTTAATTCATATTCAATCCTGCTATCTTGCATTAAGTTTGTCATCACAATACTGATTTTTTGCATTTTCTTTTGTAGGTGGATCCTTGTTCACATTTTATTTTATGTAATATTAACTACCATGTATGTCTTAAATGAATAGGATTGAATGGATAGGATGGATGGGAGTTGTTGGGCCATTTCCTCCATTTTCAAAATTCTATACTCACAATTGCATATTTGCACTATTACCTGGTTACATCCCTTCTAGTTAGAAAGGGAAATGGTTTATTGGTTATGGGTAGATCCTGTGTCAGTTTCTTAGCCTACGACCTCTTAATGATTTACTTGCTCGGATCACTAACCAATAATGGCACCACTTCAGGGAGTGGGCCTAGGTTTGAAGATCTAGGAGCCGAGTCTTATTAGGAAGCATTAATAAACCCTCAACCTCGTGCTCATCTAGAAACCATGCATAGCCGAACCTTTGCCAAATTTAAGACACGCACATCAATTTCAAAACTGTGGAGGAAAGGGCGACTGCTTTACTTTCCTTTATCCTTGTCTATTCCTGTTATAATGCTTGTATAAATGCTCATACATGCATATTTACTTTACAATTGCATTCTCTCTTTCTATACTCTTGGCATATACATATATGTATTCAATACTTCATTTCAAGACAAGAGTTCTAAAGTAACTTAAGTCATTGCATCTTCATGCATATGATTAACCCATAGAGTGTGGCACCAAGCTCACTCTCCCTTGCAGAAAACCTACCAAAATCATAAGGGTTCCCATACAACCCTAAGGGTTCATGGCATACATTTCAAGTTATTCCACAAAGAGGGGACTCATTCCCTCTATGCTCACGAAGATAAGGTTGCCAAGAAGACAAAGGGTAATCCGGAAGTAAGGTCTCTCACCAACCTCCATCAAAGAAGGAGAATCCGAAGACTCAAGAGTAGTTTAGGATTACAAATATAAAAGTATTTAGATTAGATGTATGTTTCCCCTCCCCCTATTAGAGAGTGGCACCAAGCTCACTCCCCCTAGGGCAATCTGGAAGACCCAAGGAAAATGTTTCCCCTCCCCCTATTAAAATGTACTTTGATCCTCTTGTATTTAAACTCAAAGCTTAATGTACTTTTCTATTTCTAGCGAATGAATGTATGAATTGATTTATGTCTCCAATCAACAGTAAAGTATTTGCATACAGGGGCAACCCCTATCTCCAAAGAATAAGCCAAAAGCATCATGTTTAGTCTCCCTTCAAAAAGCAGGAACATCCCTAGAACATACATTGCATAAAAACTTTCAAATCAAGACACTAACTTATCTTTTGTTTCTTGTCTTCTATCTTCCCCCCTCATCTCCAAAGCACCAAAAAAACTGAAGGCAAAAGCAAGACAAGAAGGGGGTTTTTCTAAATCACTCATTTACTGTTATCATGCTGCTCATATATTCACTTATATTATGCTTAAGCATACATATTTATTCCAAGATAATAGTTTTAAGAAACTCAAGTCATTGCATTCTCATGCATTTAAGTAACCGTAGAGAGAAAGGAGCAATCCAATCTCATGTTAATCAAACCTACAAAAACTCCTAAGGGTTCCACAACCGTAGGGATTCATGGCATGCATAGAACCATGTCTTAAGAGGGGCCTAAATCTCTCTTTGTCCATGGAGACAGGATTGCCTAAACATAGAATCATCAACCGGCCTATGCTGAAGAGGTATTGTATTGCATAATAGGGGCAGAACCCCACCTTCAAAATGAACCCATCATCATGCCTAGATTCCCTCAAAAAAGGGACCTCCATAGGGCATGTAGTGCATAAAACTTTCAAATTTACATGTTAATTGCATTTTCTTTTTCCTTGCCTTTTTCTTTTTCTAGTTAAAAGAGCATAACTAAACTCATGGAACCCCTCTAGCATCCCACTCAATTCAAACACATGTAAGGATAAGCTTGGTTGTTGGGAATGGGCAAACCTATATTAAAGAGTACGAAGAACTAACCATCTATTTGCAACACGTTACCTCTAAGCAACTACCTTCACGCCATGCCTCGACAATCACCATCCATGCAAAAGAGGACTTCACTATTTGCAAAGTTCCGTTAGACCTATGCATTGCCACAACAAATTCCTCTAACTTTTAAATACATGTCAAATGCCGCAAAAGATTTATCAATTTTCCCTCTGTTGTTTAGTGATGCACCCTGCAAATGGAGTACCAAGGAGTTTGGCGTAGTCCCAAAATCCTATTAAGGGTTCTCACCAAAAGGCCCACAAGAAAAGGTAGGTTTTTGCAAAATTTGTCCAGTTTCTTACTATCTTTCTATTTCTTGCATATCTTCTTTAAATACACATTGCATGCCATGCAATCATGATTTGAAATGAAAAAGAGGTACTTTTCAATTTATCCTCTTTGTCTCATACTCTTGTGGATGATTATTGTTGTTAGGGATTCTTACCCATTTTGTAATGACTTGACTTAAAGGATGGGATAGCATGGGCAATCTATTCAATGGAAGTTAAAACCTTCGAGAGAAAAAGAGAGAGTGAGAGAGAGAAGAAAGATAGACTCAATAAAGAAGTGCGGAGCTTATTGAAGAGACAACACTTGAGTGATATCTTGGTTAAGCGATGGGCAGCCGAGTCCTCAAAAGGATAAGAAGTCATTGTTCAATTCATTCAAAAAGAAATAAACACTACCATTTGCTCAGCTCACTAGAGCCATAAGTGATTTATATTAAGATATCCCCAAATCAAGAACCATCCCCCACACTGGGTTAAGCATAAAATAGTTGATTTGATAAAATATATAGGGGTTTACTGGCAGAAACATACCATCTCTAGGCACATTAGAGGATTTGATTTGGTTTCCTAAATTTAAAGATTAAATTTGACATGGAATTGGAAAAATTGAGTTTTGAAAATCTTGGATTTGGAAATCTATGATTTGAGGCAAAATAGAAAGTCAAAATTTTAAAAAATGAATTAAGGTTTCCTAATCATGGATTCTAGGGTTTTGACTTAGACTCCAAGACAAAGAGTTTTTGGAAAGTAGATCTTTGAAAAGAATTTTTAGGAAGTAGATTTGCAAAACCATTTGAAAAGAGATTTGAATATGGACTTTTGCATGTCTCTTGAATATCTCATTTTTCTAAAATGACTCTAACCAAGAAAAGATTAGAACCATTCTAGGGTTGTGATTTTGACGATAATTATGGTTTGAAATATGAACCATAATGATCACATTGAATGTAACACTTTCCTAAAACAATCCAAATCATGGAATGGCTAAAATCACTTTAGGATTGTGATTTTGATAAAAATAATTTAGGGTTTGAATCCAAGATTTAGACCTTGATGGTCACATTGAATATAACGCTTTCCTAAAACAACCCTAACCATGAAATGACTAGAATCATCCTAGGAGCGTGATTTTGAAAACAATTTTGAAAGAAGCTAATTTTGAATGCAAGTATTGAAATAAAATTTTGATGCAAGTTTGAAAACAACTTTGAATGCAATTTTGAATGCAATGTATGAACACGATAACCAAAATGCAATAGGGACATGAACATATAAAGTTAGGCTTCACCACATAATCAAGGGAGCCGAACCCACACCATCTTAGGTCGAACTTGAAGAAAGCTCCCAACACGGTGACCTTCAACAATTCTTCCTAGGCATGAATCGGCAAGTCCTTTATTTCAAGCATGTAAGAAGAGGAGCTAGAAGATGGAGATTAAATAGAAGAGAATCCAAGTGGGTGAGGAGACAAAAGAGAAAGGGAGATTGCATAAACTAAATTGAAAACCTACCTTGTCTCTTTATTCTACTTTGATTGCTTTGCTTGCTTTGTTTGCTTCACCTTAAGAGCTTTGAAGATGCATCACTTGATCTTCAATGGATGCTTGGAGGCTTGTATTTGAGTGTATAGAGTATATGGAAGCTAGGGTTTGAGTGTATGGAGGCTAGAGTTTGAGGAGGCTTGAGAGAATTCGAGCTCTGTTTTCAAATAGGCAGAGTTTCTGGATAGAGTTTGCAGACCCTTTTTACACAGGGGGAGGGTATATATTTATAGGCAATTGAAACAAGAACTGGCACCTATCGTAGTGGTGCCAGTGTTCTTTTAAGCATGGCAGTGCCAGCTATTTAGGCAAGTTTTAGGACCGCAAGAAATGTATCTTTTGACCCTTGGGACACAAGGCAAAAGATTTGGGTGCCTGTCCTAGTGACTACCATGCAATTTTTGGCTTAGTTCTACTAGAAGTGACTCCAAAAGGTCTGGAAATGATCTACATGGCCAAGGATGGATGGGAACCTCTAAAAGAATATCCCATAGGTAAATGGCTTGAGAATCAATGCCGGAATAGTTGAAAAGGCTGACCGGCCTACCAAGTGCAAAAGGGTCATTCGAACCGAAAAAACACTGAAATGGGCTCGGAGTGACCAGTGAGAATGCTTGAAGGTTGGACACACTATCGAGAATGTTCCAAGGGATTTCAAGTTTGATACCCAGAGCTGGTGTAATTGGAAAAGGCGACCGGCCCACCAGGGGCAAAACGGTCCTTTTGCACTGGGCTTACCGAAATAGACTAGGAATGGTCTAGAAAGGCGCTGGAAGGTTAGGAATACTATAAGAAGTATTCTTGGGAGGTAACCGGTTTGATACCCTGTAAGACCCGTGATTTTTCTAAACTGACTACATTACATCCCTAATAGGATTGGAGCCTCCATCACTAAAAAATTAGGCTAGAAAATGTTTTCTTTAAACCATAGTCAAACAGTGAAACTTGGTACGACACCATACCCGCACATAGTAGTGTCGAGAAGCATCTAAGCCATAAACTGACTCTTCAACCCTCTATTAAGACTTCATACACATTAGTAAGGCCCCCAGTTATGGCATATTTAAATTGATTCGAACATCCCATACTAGATGTTATGTTTCTAAACCCTTGCACAATTCTCATTTATTTTCCTAACATATTTGGCTTGATATACACCTTGCGATATAAAATGTACGCATACATATTAGGGAGCACCCCTTGGCCACATGCATGTCCAACTTTCACCCTAACATGTATATAATTATATATATATATATATATGTATATAGTGCTCCTATTATATGTGAAATTTTTAACACACACACAAACCCACACACTAAAACACCTTTTTTTTCCCCTTTTAAAGCCAACTATTGGCTGTTATAGGGAGCAAATGCATGATATATATTCTACTAAGAGAGAGATAGAGCTAGTGGAGTGATAGAAACTCCACACAATATGCACCAACCAAAGCCCAAGCAATGCACCACCCCACCCTCAACCCTTGTGCCTCCCACCTGCTGGGTAGTGATGCCAATGCATGCCACCTAGTGAAGAGAGTGTGTTTGTGTGTATAACCCCGAGAGAGAGGAAGAGAGGGAGAGAGTTCCCCTATAAACCTATCAATCCACAAACTTATGATATATATATTATGCCACCAGCCAACTTAGAGGCTGGTTATATATATGTATACAGAGAGAGAGAAAGGGATATAGAGAGAGAGAGGGAGACCATGCAAGGAAAACCCCCATGCTGCCAACCAACCCACTACCCACTTTGACCACCCCACTACCTCTATATATATCCACATGGATAGGGCTTGAAACTCCTTCTTAGGAGTGTTATTCACTATTGTTGAATTACAGAGAGGGATATAGAGAGAGAGAGAGAGAGAGAGAGAGAGAGAAAGCGGGAAGAGAAAGTCGGGGAGAGAAAAGAGAAGGGAAATAGCCAAAGCAAGATAGGGACCTTCTCCCCTACCCTTCACCACCCTAAACCCACTGAAACCCGCCCTCATCCTCGTCGTAGTTGCAACAAAAGCCACAGTGAAAAAATAGAGTTTAATGGCTGTTTAAGCAAAAACATTCGAACCAAGGCCTGTCACAGGGGCATGAGGCTCCTCCTGGACCTCTAAGGAGTCCTAGAGAGGCCTCGTACCCCTGTGCATGCTCTAGAAAGGTCCTAAAAACTAAGGTTCACCAGAAAACATGAGAATAGCCCCAACTCCGGCCACCGGCCACCATCTTCAGTGAGACCAGTTGGGTCTTCTTCGTCTCGACGTTAGGAACAACTCTCATAAGGTACACTTCTCTAGAAAACCATGGGAAGAGGCTCAAAAGCTCAGTTGTAGGTCTGGAACCCTAGGGTTCCGCCATGCAGCCAAGCTTTTTCGGCCATAACAGCCACCTCCGGCCACCGTTGGTTGAGCTCTAGCCATAAGTGTGTAGCCTAGGTCCTTCACTATCTTTATGACACACATGGATGGAAGGAGGATAATGGATCAACGGCAATAGGTGAGAAAAGCCCCTAGCCCCGCAAGGAAGAAGATGAAGGCACTGTCCTCCTTCACCACGCACAACTAGTGGCACGTGTTGGCGCGTCCCACACTCCCTCGTCCTAAAATGTTTATGGTGTGTTGGTGACACCAAATCATGCCTTCTCCTATTTTTTTGGAATGTTTTAAATTTATATGATTTTCTATTAATTAAAAATAGTGTCCTGACAAAGAAAATCATATAAATTATAATATTGAAAGGAATAATCTAAAATTTTTCCTAGATATCTCAAAAAATATGAGGAACCCAGAAATGGGAGAGTACAGGTCACTGGACCTCCTGGCATAAATTTCAGATAATCCCCTTTGATTCCGACTCTGGGAAATTTCGTCCCTGACTTGCGACGAGAAGGATTCCAAGGACCAAGCCCACCAAGTTACCCACTGTATTATGACTATTCCTTTATTTAAACACTACTCAATTGATTAGAAGAATTGCAACCCTGGAACTTTGAGAAAATGGCTAATTGTCATAATTACCGATAATTGAACAAGAAGACTAACTACTGGCTTTTTGTCTAATAGATAATACATGAATTAGACAATAGATAATATGTGAATCAGAGACAACTTGAACCAAAAATATCATTAGAGTAGGAAACTATGCATTCTCTAAGATGCATGCTCATTTTAAATGTTTTGTTAACTGCTTTATTGATATATTTATGCTATAATGTTTTCAAAATTGCATTATGAGATTGCTTGCGTCATTGGGGAGGAATAACCTGAATGTGAAAAGACCCCGGAATTATATCATGGATGAAACCGAACCAACTAGTACACAAGGCTGCCATCAGTCAGCTTTCACTGGGGCTTGATATTGGGCTAGATGATCTTGAATGGGATTCACAATTGATGAAGGAGGAGTATCATGGGTGAACCCATTGGCTTGAATTGGCCGGGGCAGGATATACCTACAGGATTTTGGTATTGATAAAAAGAAACTATAAAGGACATATGCATGTGATATCATTATTCTTACTGCATTGCATTTAAACTTGTTCATTATGGAAATCATGGAATTCCTACTAGGCTTCATAGCTCACTCCTATCTTATGGGACATTTTTTAGGAGTTGAGGCATCAACAAGTTTTCCAAGGAAATGAATACTGAAGCGGGTCCTACTACTATATTGTCTCTTTGGGAAAATATGAGTTAATTGTCTCTTTTGGGCTATAACTGTATTGAGGCTTGAAAACAGTAGTTCCACTAGCTTTCTTTTGTGTTGTAATAATAAACATGACCTTTTTAATTTGTGTAGAGATCTATGCTTATGAAATATCATTATCTTTAACCCTTAACCCCTAAGCCCCCGACGCAGAGAGAGTAAATTGGGTCGTGACAAAAGTTGGCATCAAAGCCTAGGTATTAGGTCTTATGTGAGGCTAAGTGAGATATTTAGAGCTTGACTATTTGAAGAGATATTTATAGAATTTTTGGTGTTTAGGAGAATTCATATTTGAAGAGATTATCATAGGGGCGCAGTGGAAGCACTAGAATTTAGTATTTGGTGTCTTTATGGAGGTACATAAAATGGTATATTCTAAGGACAAAATTGTTGTAAGAGGAAATTTTGACTTTAGAGAAATTTTTGGATTTTCAATTCAATTTTGGAGTACTACGAATTATTTTTAGAGATTAAGATGATTTTTGGTAAGTAAGTTACTTAGAAGCTTGAACATGAAATTGAAGGAACAGGGATGCCTTAGCAATTTCGTAAGATTAGTTCGAAAGTTTGCATATGTTTGTGGTATTCAATCATTAGGAAAGTGAATTGCCCCCAAAATTTGTGGACTTAAGCCAAACAGATGAAGGCAAAAAGGAAAAGGCAGGATTGGTAGACGATTTGATAAGAGGAGACAAAAGCTTGAGGTAAAACTTCTTCCTTAAAGTTTCTAAAACTCCAAATCTTGAATACACAAAGAATTTAGGTGGAGTGAGAAAATTTTAGAAGGGTCAGGTATGGAACTTAATAAAAGCATTAGAAATAACTAGAACTAGTGAGGTTTGTTATGAATTTGACTAGCTTTGATTATCAGTATGTTTATCCATTGAGCTTACTTTAAATATTTTGAATTTCTCTTTGAGGTACAATGCAAGCATCTAGAACAAAAAGAATTACTATGTTAAACTAAAGAAACATGAAGAGAATTATCTGGCATATGATTTGGGCATGGCAACAGTGATAATTGCATTGAAAATTTAGGGACATTATCTGTATGAAGAGAAATTTGACCTTTCAATGACCATAAGAGTTTAAGTACATCACTACCCAGAGGGATCTATTTGTAGATAGAACGATAGGTGGAATACACAGAAGACTATGATTTCCATGCAATATCACTAAGAAGGTCAACATTGTGAGCTTAAGTATGAAGAATCAAGTCTACGCTAGTAGTCTAGTTAAGAAAAACTAGAAAAACTAGGAAGTTGTATATGTACCTGATTTATATGTGGGACTAAAAGATGGAAAAGAATGTCTGTGTAGCTTGATGATGCGAACGACATTGTTAGTGAGAATTAAGGAAGTAAGTCAAGGATACTTGAATAATAAGTATCAAGGCTAAGCAAATAGAGAAGAAAGGTGGATTGTGTCACTTGATAGGGGATTTAAGTATCAAGAAACTATGTAAGAAATCAGTGATGATGAATTGAAGAATGAGGTTATAGCATGTTACTTAAAGTTGATTTTTATTCCTAAGATAACATGAAATGTATCAATGTGATTAGAAAGGAATGATGTGACTAAATTTGTGCCTCAATGGCTCATTTGTTAGGGAGTACCAAAAAGGATCTTAGACTACAGTGGTTTGATTAATCTTGAAAGCATATATGGAGAGTTTATTACAAGTTTATACCTTGGGAATGGATTATAATTGATTAATTGGCTTGATTCTATTGAAGTATAGAAGATTAATTGTTATTCAGGAATCTTATCGAGGTATGAAACTATTATTTATTTAATGGAGATTACATGGACAACTGGAGTGAGTCCAGAAAATTTTCTTTCTGGAGAGTTATGATGAGGACAAAACACCAACATCTCGGGATGGATTATTATAACAGTTGTCCTAGCGGAATGGTAATAGGATCATATAACTATGGACCTCATAGTAAGAATTACTAGCGCTCCCTGTATTAGTGATTGTTGATCATTTGACCAAGTCAGCATTCTTATGATGATTTTTAATGACTTAATAAGGTGTTTAGAGATTGTTAAATTTGTATGAGAGTACCCAATAGATAGTATCTAATAGAGACCCTCATTCTGTGTCTCAATTCTGGAGCATCCTCAAACAGATGATCACTAAGATGCCGGTTTGCATACAATGCTTTTGTTTAAATCTCTTTGCAAAGAGTTTGTTCTTACTATTCTTGAATAGTATTCCTTTTGAATATTTATGCCCATTGTTTAAATTCCTAATTACATTATTGTTGGCTCTATTAAAATTCTTCCGTCGCATTCTTGATTGTCATCCTCGTCGATTCACTGATAAAATTATATTTTTTGAAATTGCTAGAATATGTTTTGGATGATGTGTTGTGGAACTGATTAGTACATGTATAAATGCATCCGTTGGCATGGTAGTGAAAATGATTATGAATGATGACCCTACAGGGTGTTAATTATTGAAGGATAACCCTATGAGGTGTTAATTATGGAAAGATAACCCTACGGGGTGTTGGTTATGAAATTTGAATGTGGCACGGGTGGCATTTGGCATGATACTAAGAAGGGTCGGGCATTGGCCATAATTGAAATATAAGAATTGATTGTCATACCAGCATCATTTTTCTGTGAATTTTACTGGGCCCTGATAATTATTATTATTATCGTCACTGGAATGTTCTTAAAGGGTAATATGTAGGTTAAAAGATATGTCATAAGCATATAACTCAAGTTTTAAGATGTTATGGTTGAGTACCTAAGAATAGTTATCAATTGAGTGTTGTGATAGCCTCATATACGGCTTTTGGGAGTGAGGAACTTTCATATCTAAGGAAATAATCAGAGCACGCATCAAAAGCCCATATTTACATCGTTTGGTGACTTGAATTCAAGATACTAAATTTCAAGGACGAGTTAAAACAAAAGGTTATGTCTGAAGCACACCATTCTAAGTTTACAATCTATCCAGGAAACACCAAGATGTACCAATATCTTAAATGATAGGATTATTGGAAGGGAATGAAAAAGGACGTTGCAAAGTTTGTGGCACATTGCCTCGCCTGCCAACAAGTAAAAGATGAATACCAATGACCGGGTGGACTATTACAACCCTTACCAATAGCAGAATGGAAGTATGAACATATCACCATGGACTTCATCATTGGACTACCCAGAACCTATCAAGGATATGATATGATTTGGGTAATCGTAGACTAGTTAACAAAAACTGCTAATTTCTTATTTATTAAGTCTATCGATAGCCTTAGTACTCTAAGTAGATTGTATCTAAAAGAGGTATTACGATTGCATGGAGTGCCTATAACTATTGTATCAGATCGTGACCCAAGGTTTGCTTCACAGTTTTGGCAAAGCTTACAAAAAACCTCAGGAACCCAAGTTTGCATGAGTACAGCTTACCACCCATAGACAGATGGTCAATCCAAGAGAGTTATCCAAATCCTAGAGGATATGCTTCGTGCTTGTGTGTTAGATTTTCAAGGAACTTGGAGTGATCATATACCATTGGTTGAGTTTGCTTATAACAACAGTTACCTAACAAGTATAGAAATGACCCCATATAAAGCATTATATGGGTGACTTTGTCGAACACCTAACTGTTGATTAGAACCTGGCGACAAATTCTTATATGGACTAGAGATCATTTGAGAAACCACATAGAAAGTAAGTCTAATACAAGAACGGCTTAGAGCTATCCAAAGCCGATAAAAGAGTTATGCAGATCAGCTTAGACAACCCTTGGAATTCCAGGTAGGCGTCCAAGTATTTTGAAAGGTAATGCCCTATAAAGATGTGATCTGTTTTGGCAAAAAAGGAAAACTTGCACCTTGATTTATTGGACCCTTCTGTATTTTGGAAAGAATTGAGCAAGTAGCATAACGACTAGAATTACCTTCAGAATTGGATCGGATACACAATATATTCCACGTATCTATGCTGAGACAATACCACCCTGACCCTACTCATACAATCTAATGGGAGAACACTGTGGTTCAACCTGATCATTCCAACAATGACGGATCCAGTAAAATAGTGGACCGTCAAGTAAGAGTATTGAGAAACAAAGAGATCCCCTTCGTCAAGGTAATATGGCAACACCACAGGGAAGAAGAAGCAACATGGGAAACAGAAACGGATATGAGCGCAAGGTACCTGCACCTATTCGAGACTAATTTCGAGGATGAAATTTCCTAAAGGAGGTAAGACTATAATACCCCTGATTTTTCTAAATTGACTACATTATATCCCTAATAGGATTGGAGCCTCCATCACTCGAAAATTAGGCTAGAAATTTTTTTCTTTAAACCGCACTCAAACAGTGAAACCCGGCACGACACCATACCCGCACATAGTAGTGTCGAGAAGCATCTAAGCCATAAACTGACTCTTCCACCCTCTATTAAGACTTCATACACATTAGTAAGGGCCCTGATTATGTAATATTTAAATAGATTCGAACATCACACACTAGATGTTATTTTTGTAAACCCTTGCATAATTCTCATTTATTTTCCTAACACATTTGGCTTGATATACACCTTGCGATATAAAATGTATGCATATACATTAGGGAGCACCCCTTTGCCACAGCATGACCAACTTTCACCCTAATATATATATATATATATAATTATATATATGTATATAGTGCTCCTATTATATGTGAAATTTTCAACACACACCCACACACTAAACACCTTCACCCCCCCCCCCCCCCCCCCCCCCCCCCTTTCTGTTAAAGCCAACTATTGGTTGTTGTAGGGAGCATATGCATGATATATATTCTACAAAGAGAGAGAGCTAGTGGAGCGATAGAAACTCCATACAATATGCACCAACCAAAGTCTAAGCAATGCACCACCTCACCCTCAACCCTTGTGCCTCCCACCTGTTGGGCAGTGATGCCCATGCATGCCACCTAGTGGCCAATCAAGAGAGGGTGAGGAGAGTGTGTTTGTGTGTATAACCCGAGAGAGAGGAAGAGAGAGAGAGAGTTCCCCCATAAACCTATCAACCCACAACCTTATGATATATATATTATGCCACTAGCCAACTTAGTGGCTGGTTATATACGTATGCATATATATACACAGAGAGAGAGAGAGAGAGAGAGAAAGAAAGAGAGAGGCCATGCGGGGAATACCCCTATGCTGCCGACCAACCCACTACCCACTTTGACCGCCCCACTACCTCTATATATACACATGGATAAGGCCTAAAACTCCTTCCTAGGAGTGTTATTCACTATTGTCGAATTACAGAGAGGGATATACAAAAAGAGAGAGATGTAGAGGGAGAGAGAGAGAGAAAGAGAGAAAGCAGGAAGAGAAAGTCAGGGAGAAAGAAGACAAGGGAAATAGCCAAAGCAAGATAGGGACCTTCTCCCCTACCCTTCACCACCCTACACCCACCTAAACCCGCCCACATCCCCGTTGTAGCTGCAGTAAAAACTAGGGGGAAGAAATAAAGAGTTTCATGGCTATTTGAGAAAAAACATTCAAACCAGGGCCTAAGGCTTGTCACAGGGGCATGATGCTCCTCATGGACCGCCAAGGAGTCCTAGAGAGGCCTCGTACCCCTGTGCATATGCCAGAAAGGTCCTGAAAATTGAGGTTCACTGGAAAACATGAGAATACACCTAACTCCAACCGCCAGCCACCATTTCCATCGAGACCAGTTGGGTCTTCTTCATCTTGATGTCAGGAATAACTTTCATGATGAACACTTCTCCAGAAAATCATGGGAAGAGGCTCAAAAGCTTAGTTGCAAGTCTAGAACCCCATGTTCCGTCATGCAGCTGAGCTTTTCTGGCTATAACGGCCATTGTTGGTTGAGCTCTGGCCATGAGTGTGTAGCCCAGGTCCTTAGCTATCTCTAGGATGCACATGCATGGCCAGGAGGACCACGGATCGATGGTAATTGGTGAGAGAAGCCCCCAGCCCCGCGAGGAAGAAGATGAAGGCATTGCCTTCCTTCCCCACGTGCGGCTAGTGGCACGTGTGGGTGTGTCCCACACTCCTTGGACTTGAAATTTTTATGGTGTTTTGGTGACACCAAATCATGCCTTCTCCTATTTTTCTGAAATTGTTTGATATTTATATGATTTTCTGTTAATTAAAAATAGTGTTTTGACAAAGAAAATCATATAAATTACAATATTGAAGGGAATAATCTGAAATTTTGCCGAGATACCTCAAAAAAATTAGGAACCCAGAAATGGGAGAGTACGAGTCACTGGACCTCCCGGCATAAATTTCAAATAATCCCCTTTGGTTCTAACACTAGAAAATTTCATCCATGACAGGCGACGAGAAGGATTCCAAGGATCAACCCCATAAAGTTACCCACTGTATTATGACTATTCCTTTATTTAAACACTGCTCAATTGATTATAAGAATTGCAACCTTGGAACCCCGAGAAAATGGGCAATTGTGGTAATTACCAATAACCGAACAAGAAGGCTAATTACCGACTCTTTGTCCAATAGATAATATGTGAATCAGAGACAACTTGATTCGAAAATATCATCAGAGTAGGAAACTATGCACTCTCTAAGATACATGCTCATTCCAAATGTTTTGTTCACTGTTTTATCGATATATTTATGCTATAATGTTTTCAAAATTGCATTACGAGATTGCTTGCATCCCTAGGGAGGAATAACCAAAATTTGAAAAGACCCCAGAATTATATCATGAATGAAACCTAACCAACTGGTACATGGGGCTACCACAAGCCAGCTTTCATTGGGGCTTGATGTCAGGCTAGATGATCTTGACTGGGATTCATAATTGATGAATGAGTAGATCATGGGTGAACCCATTGGCCTGGGCAGGACATACCTGCAGGATCCTGGTATTAATAAAAAGAAACTATATGGAACATATGTATGTGACATCATTCTTTTTACTGCATTACATTTAAACTTGTACATTATAGAAATCATGGAATTCCTAATAGGCTTCTTACCTCACTCATATCTTATGGGACATTTTTCAGGAGTTGAGGCATCAACAAGTTTTCCAAGGAAATGAAAACAGAAACAGATCCTATTGCTATGTTGTCTCTTTGGGAGAATATGAGTTAATTGTCTCTTTTGGCTGTAACTGTATTCAGACTTGAAAACAATAATTCCACTAGCTTTCTTTTGTGTTGTAATAATAAACATGACCTTTTCAATTTGTGTAGAGATCTATGCTTAAGAAATATCGTTTTCTTTAACCCTTAACCCCTAAACCCCCTTACCCCAACCCAGAGAGAGTAAATTAGGTCGTGACATACCCAGAGTTGGTGTGGTTCCCGGAGGCAACTAGATGCTTAGGGGCAAAATGGTTATTTTTACCAAATGGTCTCGGAATTGATCTAGAACTGACAAGAAGGCACTTAAACATGCTAGATTGTCCTTGAGACAATCTTGAAAGGGTGAAATTACCGCTCTAAGGACTTAGGTACTTTCTCAAAGAGCATGTCAAAAGTGCCCAAGGGGAAGTTTGGTTATTCTTCACCAGAATGGGCTAGCAGGCACTGGTGTTGACCTGAGTTTTGAGTGTTTCCATCACTCTTATGGTGTGTGATGAGTTGTTTTCCAAAATTATCCCGACTTTTGTTGGCAATTCCCAATGTTGACTTGTTTGCTAGGGTTTTCGCCACTCTAACAGTTACGATATTTGTGAGTGTTTTTGTCACTCTGACAGTTTGCGTTCATTATAGAGACTACCTAATCTCGGGAAGCTACTAAATGCTCTTATCATCTCAGGACTTGGTGGGCTAGTAGGTGCCAGAAGTGAACCGCTCTATCATCTCGAGGACTTCGGTTCCATCCCGGTCAACAAGTTTGAAGGGACTTATCTTTCTGAGGGATTTTGTGCTTTCTCAATAAATGTGCTATGCTAGATGGACTTACCATCTGAGGGATCAACTTTCTTGAAAAAGGTGCCAGATTGAGTTTGACTGGTCTGGATCGGAATTGGAACTAGAATTGAGGTTGAACCACAGACTTGCTGTCTTTAGGAAGACGTGCCAACGGGAATTGGACCGACTAATACTCTAAGAGTATTTTAGTCATTTTACCTTTATTGGGTCTAGTGGACCCATGAAGTGAATGATTGACTAGATTGAGTCTGAAAAATTGGTTTGGACTTGAATGTGTTTGTGTTGGTTTGGATGTAAGTCTAGTCAGGCCAGAGATTGTCGAGCAGGCAAAAATGGGGTGCTAACATTGCCAAATGACTAATCTCTACAAGTCTATTTTTAAGCTTCTTAAAAAGGACACTCCCAAGGAATGGAATGAAGACTGTCAAACAGTCTTTGAGAAGATTAAAGAATACCTTCAAAATCCTCCGATCTTGGCAACACCTACTCCTGGGAAACCTCTCTTGATGTACTTAACAGTCCTTCACACTTCCATGGGTTGAGTCTTGGGGCTTGACATGATGAAGCCAGGAAAAAGGAGCAAGTCATTTACTACCTTAGTAAGAAGTTCCTACCCAATGAAGTGAAGTATTCTGCCCTTGAAAAAACCTGTTGCGCCCTGGCTTGGGCCGCTCATAGGCTCCGGCACTACATGCTCTATCATACTACCTTCCTCATTTTTTAGATATACCCCATCAAATATATCTTCGACAAGCCTACTTTGCCTAATGAGAATGATCCCCTCAGAATTTGAATTAATTTTCACCACCCGCAAGGTGGTAAAGGGGCAAGTGATAGGAGACTACCTTGCAGAGAACCCCATTGAAGATTATCAGTCCATGGAACTCCAATTCCCTAATGAGAACATACTATTCGTTGAGAATGAAATTGAAAAGTAGGAGGAACTTGGTTGGAAAATGTATTTTGACGTTGCCTCCAACAAGAAAGGAGCCGAGATTGGGGTATTAGTGGTATCAGAAATCGGCAACCATTGCCCGATTGTGGTCAAGTTAAAAGTAGACCTTTGCACCAATAACATAGCCAAATAAGAAGCTTATGTTCTAGGATTGAGGTTGGCAATTGAAATGAAGATTAAGGAGCTGGTCATTTTTGGAGATTCCAACCTCAAAATGTAGTAGTCCAAGGAGGTAAAACAGACTCGAGATGCCAAACTCTCCCCATATCGCCAATAGATCAAGATTTTGTACCAATTGTTCAAAAGTATAGACTTTCGCCACGTCCCTCAGACTGAGAACAGTTTTGCGGAAACTTTGGCTACTCTAGCCGCAGCCATCAAGGTCGACAAGGGTACGGAGATCCCTCCTCTTTAGATTTTCATTAGGGATAACCCTCCACACTACAACGGAGTCTGATGGGCGACCATGATTTCATGACATCAAGGGTTACTTTTAGAAAAGAGAATTCCCAGATCAGGCTTCTCTCCAGAATAGGAAGACGATCTACAGAATGGCCATCCACTACTTCATAGCAAAAAAACAAAGTCTTCAAAAGATCGATGTTGTAACCGCTCAAATGCGTAAATGCAAATGAAGCCAAAAAGATCACAGAAGAAGTGCACGAGGGAGTCTGCAATCCCCACATGAATGGTCATACCCATTCCAAAAAGAACCTTCGAATAGGGTATTATAAGACGACCATGGAATCTGACTGCATCAGATGTGTCCTTCGATTTCACAAATGCTAGATACACGAAGATATGATTAAACCCGCACCTGTAAGTCTCCATGTTAGCATCCCATTTTGGCCACTTGGCATTCTCCGACACGACCAGAAGCACTTACAAACCAAGGTAAACATACTCAGGCCTAAATCAGCTTTCCAAGTCCAATCCAATCTGTTAACCACTTCGCAGGCCCAATAGAGGCAAAATAACCAGAATACCCCTCGTGCATTTGTCAATTCAATCCAGCCTGGCACATCTTCCATAAGATGACAAGTCCATTCAAATTTAAAGTCAAATCCAATTATAACATCATTTGAGAAAGTTGATCCCTCATTGATGGTAAGACCATTCAATCCAATACGGCATGATCATCGGCAAAGTTTATTTCCCGAATCGGTAAAGCCCCTTTCACACTCATCTCTAGAAAGTACCTAAGTCCCCAAGATGGAAGAGCGGTTCACTTCTGGTGCCTGCTAGCCCGCCAATGTAGAATGTTCGCTAATCTGGCACGTTTTTTGTGAAAGCATGAACCCCTCAAGAATGGTAGACTATCCAAGTCTAGCACGAACTTCGAGAATGTTATCCCTCAAGGTGGTAAGACCCTTTCAAACCTGTCCACCGAGAAAGTACTAATCCCTCAGACAGAAGTCCAAACTAGATCTAGACCAGTCAACACTGATGCCTGCTAGCCCGTCCTAGTGAAAACGATCATTTTGCCTCAAGCGGGCCCGACACGTTCTGGGAGAAAGTACCAAGTCCTCAGAATTGTGAGACCACCTTCCTAGGCCATCCCTAGATGGTTCGGCATGTCCAGTGCCATCCAATCAACCCCAGTCCTTTACCAGAGGTTCCCCGGTCAAAATGATCATTTTTTCCCTAGACATCCAAACGCCCTAGGAAATCACATTGACTTTGGGTATCAAACCAGCAATACTCTAGTCAACTCTAGTCAACCTTGGTCAACTCCAGTCAACCCAATCAACTCTAGTTAACCCAGTCAACCCTGGGCAACTCCAGTCAAATCTAGTCAACCTTGATCAACCATTGTCAACCATGGAGCTTCCGGGATAAAGTGACTGTGATTCGGTCACTCTCTTTAACCAAACCAGCTCTAGAAATCAAACCAGCAACCTCCAAGATACTTTCTAGAGTATTCCCTTCCATTTATGGCTAGGCCCTGCCATTCGGCACTTTATTTTTTGAAACAGAACCTCTCTGCTCCATTTTAAGTGAAGCATGACCATTTTTTAGCCCTGAGTCACTTCTAGATGTGCACACCAACCCCCCAGGCTGTCAAAAGCGATAACAAATTGACCAACATTAAATAAGCCCCGTATCAAGCCTTTTTTACAACCCTCATAAATACCTTTACGCCACTCTTAGTGGTGCACAACCAACTTTAAGGCATGCGCCACTAAGAGTGGCGTATAACCCCCTTATTTTTGCATTATAAATATAGACCTTCCCCCTCTCTGTTTTGGGTCAAAAAATTTATTTAGAAGCTCTCCTCCTCTGTTCCAGAAAACTCTCGGAGCCCTCTCTCTATCTCTCAAAGTCTTGTCGGCCGAGCCCTAGCCCAAAGCTTCGAAGCTTTAGCCTCCGAGCTCCACTGAAGGACTACCCAGCTGCCCAGAAGCTACCGAAGTCTTCTCGAGTCCAAGGCCCTAGCCTCCATCCAAGAAAGAAAAAACGAGACAAGGTAATCTCTAGCTTACCCTTCTGTATTCCCCCACTCTCTTTTCTCTCTCCGAAGCCACTTGGATTTTTCTCTTTTTTAATCCCCTATCTCTAAAACCCCTTTTCTTGCATGCTTGGAACAAGAGGACGTTAAGTCCATGTCAAGAGTGAACAAAAGGAGATTATTGATCGGGACTCCCTTCTTGGCCTTCACTTATTTCACGGCATGGCCATAGGGCCCTCTTGCAATGTGGTGATACCTAGGCTTGTATGTTTCATACCTTTATTATCATTGTCATATATTTGCATTCATGTCATTTCTCTACCTCTTAAAATCATTTTCAAAGTAGCTTTCTCAAAACCACAATTCTAGGTGGATCCTAACCCTTTTATGGTTAGGGTTCTCCTAGAAAAGTGTGACATTTTTAAGTGGCTTCCGTTAGCCTATATTTGTTTCTTTTCAAAAACACGGTCTCGGAATGATCCTAGTCTTTTTCATGATTAGGGTTGTTTCAAGAAAAGTGTGACATTCAAACGGACCCGAAAGGTCTACGTTTTTAGCTTCATGCCTTTAATGTTTTTCAAAGCCACAAGCCTAAAGCGATTCTAGCCTTTCAATGACTAGAATGGCTTTAGACAAAGTGCAATATTCATTTTGGATGTATAAAATCCAAGTTAGGGTTTCGGGCCCTAAATCATATTTTCAAAAGTTTTGATTTTCAAACCATTTACAAAACTCGCATTTGTTAAACCTTAGAAGTCCAATCCTAGGAAAATTCCATTTTGGCCAACTTGGAAACCTTCCATTTTTTAAACTAAAATCATACCTTTTTCAAAACCCTCAAAATCCTCAATTTCCAAATCAATCAAATTTTTCCTTTTCAAACCTTCCTTTTTAAAATCGATCAAATCAAAACCTTTTATTTCAAATCCCACAAATCACTTCTTTTTCATACCTTACAAATTTAAACTCTAAATCTATTCCTCCCATTTTGGAAACAATCCAAACTTACATTTTCTAAGAAAATCAAATCTTTTTCAAAAAGGAAACAAAATTTTTCCAAATATTTTCAAACCCTTTCAAATCTTCCAAATCTTTTTCAAATCTTTCAGAATGAAAACAAATCAAATCTTTTTTAAAAAAGGAAACAAAATATTTTCTAAAAAGGAAATAAAATCTTCTCAAATCAAATCTTTTTTAAATCTAATCTTTTCAAATCAAATAAAATCTTCTTGAAAGGAAACATTTTCAAATCCAATCTTCTTGAAAATGAAACATTTCAAAATCAAATCCAATCTTCTTGAAAAGGGAACATTTCCAAATCAAATCTTTCTAAAAAGGAAACATTTCCAAATCCAATCTTCATGAAAAGAAAATATTTCCAAATCAAATCTTCCTAAAAAGAAAGCATTTTCAAATCCAATCTTCCTGAAAAGGAAACATTTTTCCAAATCTAATATTCCTGAATGGAAATCTTTCAAAGTCAAACTTTCCTGAAAAGGAAACACTTTCAAACTCAAACTTTCCTAAAAGGAAACTTTCTAAAAATGAAAATTTTCTAGAAATAGAAACCTATTTCAAAATTCCAACTCTTTTAGACTATTGTCTGAACTATGGCTGCCCTAATCCTCTTTAAGGAAGTACATATGCAACCCTTCATGGGGTGCAGTCACAACCCTTTCCGAATTTCCAATTCCACAATCCTTTTCAATCTCCCAATTCCATAACCATTTTCAAACTCAATTCTATCTTTCAAACTCTTTTTCAAACTTTGTTTTCAAATATTTTCTAAGTGGATAGCATTAAGCATAGGTAACCAGTGAGTCATATTTAGGTGGATAAAAGGTGATTAGACATATAGGTACCACAAGGGTGGAGTAGGGTGATAATCTTAGGACATCTTCCCTACACATAACTAACCCCCAGACTTAAGAATTTCTGTTTCAAACACCAAAACTGGTGTCAGTTTTCAAAACGGTTTTCCAACATTTGTAGGGTTGTCAGACAAACCTACCTTCTAAAACCCTCTCATGAGGACGTTTTTCAAAAATACTTTCCAAAACCTAAGTTTAACCCTTGAGTTTTACTTGGTGTAAATGAACTAACACATCTTTAAATATATTAGGTGGTGACTCTAAAGACCTTTTCAAAAAGCCCTAATCAATTCTATTTCAAAAATTCAAAACTCTGTCGCATTTGCCCTCCAAGGAGGATGAGTTCTAACGAGAGAGCACCGTGCTTGTTCCCGGGCCAAGAGGGCTTGGTCCGACATCCAACAACGGGGCGCGATAGCTTGGCAACTCCACTGTGAACAATTAGAGGGTTAGGCCTATGTCATATCCAGTCACCCTTTACTCACCTTAAGTTCGCCGGTTACCTTGTTTAATTATATCCACCTTCTAAGCTTTTCAAAATGGTCTTTGTTTTGCAAAAAGTCCAAACATTGCATTCATTACATGCTCTTGCATTGTTCATACATCATACTTTATTTTGCATTTGAGTTCCTCGAAAAGTACTAACTTTGTGCATTTGTTTTGTAAGTAGACCTTTGTTCACATTTTAATTTATGTTCATAAACTACCATGTTGCTATGTATGATAGTATGTATAGAAGTTTGGCTCTTTCATCTAATTTTCAAAATCACAAACACACACACTTGCATGTGCATCTTCATGGAATATTGACCTTGATTACTACCTTCTAGTTAGAAGGGAGAATAGTACATTAATTGTTGCTAGTAGGCAAATGTGTCACATAACCCACAGTCTTTAGATAGTTCCCCCACTCGGTTTAGCAACCTATAATGGCACCACCCCGGGGAGTGGGCCTAGGTTTCAAGATCTAGGAGCCAACCCTTTTAGGAAGCATTAATAGCCCTCAACCTCATGTTCATATAGCACCCATGCATAGCCCAACCTCTGCCCAATTTAAGACACATGTCTTTTCAAAACCAAGGAGGAAAGAGCGACCACTTTTCAATTTCCTTACTCCTGTTGCTATTATGCTTACATACGTGAATGCTTTACTATCAATATCGTGTCCATCATGCTAATAAACTGCTCATGCATACGTAATAATCCCAAAGCAAGAGTTCCAAAGTAACTCAAGCCACTTGCACTCCATTCATATGATCAACCTCCAAGAGAATGCCCCATGAACCAATTTCAAATCATAAGCCTACCCAATTCCTAAGCGTTCCAAATGCTACAGATCATGGCATGCATCCAAGAATCATTTCATTAGAAGGGCCCCAATCCCTCTTGCTCAAGGAGCTAGGGTAGCCACAAGACAAGAGGCAATCTAGAGGGAAGGTCATTCAACGACCTCCCAATATCAACAAGGCAAACTAAAGACTCAAAAAGTAGTTTAGGTAGATAGGTGAAAAGTCCCAGGGAAAATGTTCCCTTCTCCCAATCTATGTAATTTCAACTTTCTATCTCAAAAGAAATAAAATTGCTCTTTCTATTTTCCTTAAATGAATGGTTGTGTAGAATAAATAAAACAGGCACAGGTATGTATTTGCATACATGGGCAATCCCCTATCTCCAAAATGAGCCTTAGCATCATACCTAAACCTTCGACAAGCGGGGACACCTCTAGGATATGCATTACATAGAAACTTTCAAAATGCCGTATTGAATGTTGATCTCTCTTTCCTTACAGGACAAATGAAAGCAGGAGAGGGACTTTCAGATAACCTAGTCAGTAGTGAGGAAACTATCGACAAGTCATCTTTGCTTCTAGAAGTAGCCCTTCGACTGCAAAGAATGTTACCATCAAACAGTGAAAAGGAGGACCCAAACACCAAGTTAACTGCAAATCACCCTCATAGAATCTTCATTCCTAAGGGTACACCCTTTTCAGTAAGGGTCCGAGGACTTGAAAGCCAAAACTTGCACCTCATCACTATCCAATCCCAACAAACTGATCTAGACCTAACCCTTGAAACCACCTCTCGTTATCCATACTTCCGCATCATCCTTACCTCGCTTCCACAACCTAAGCCCATGGTCGCAATGACTAGGTTTACATCCTAAACTAGTGCCAGAAGAGTCCTAAGGCCTAACCAACCATTTCTCCTGTAGAGCATTCCGCCACTGCCCTTCATACTACTCATAATGGCCACCCCGACAACAAAGCCTAAACCAGTCCCTGTCAATTCCTCTACAAAGGCAGTTTTGCTTGTCATGACCTAAATGCCCATTGCAAGCCTACACCTTGTCCCGTGGAACTACTCTCTAGCCATGCCTCAGAAAACCGAAGAACTAGTGTCCTAAATAAGTAGGATGACCAGATCTGGGCGTTGTTATACCTCCGACGAGGTAGAAGGAAAAGGGAAGAGTAAAGGCAAAGAAGGGGAAAGCTTAAACCCTCTCACCGAACAGGAAACCTCAGAGTTCACTAAAGCTTTGAAAAAGAATGATTATGACATCATGGAATTGCTCAGAAAAACACCTGCTCACATCTCCATGCTAGGTTTGCTGCTCTCTTCTGAGACTCACCGAGATGCTTTGCTCAAGGTCTTAAAAGATGCTCATGTGCTAGAAAGTTTCACCCCTGACAATTTACATGGCATGGTTAACCTCATCATAGCGCCCAACGTCATTACATTCTTCGATGATGAAATCCCATCTGATGGGATAGGACACGCGCATGCTTTACACATAACCGTGAAAACTAGGGGAAACATGATGTCAAGGGTCCTGGTGGACAACGGGTTAGCTTTAAATGTTTGCCCATACTCAACCATGGTAAGGCTAGGTATGGACCAAACATACCTTAATCGCAGCACTACCATTAACCAAGCCTTCAATGAATCCTAATGAGAAACGATGGGAGAGATCGAGATGCCTGTCATAGTAGGGCCTGTAAGCTTCACTATAAAGTTCTAAGTCCTATAAATACCTTCAACCTACAACATGTTGATGGGTCAACCATGGATCCATTCTGTAGGCACTGTACCCTCTAGTCTCCATCAAAAAGTCAAGTTCATCATTAGGGCCAAGCTAATCACCACCATTGCTGAAACTGAGTATGCCATCTACAAAGCAAATGAGATCCAATATGATGGAGTGACAGTTTCCTCTAGTTTCCAATCCTTCGAGTACATCATGGTGATACAAAAAGAAGATCATGTAAAGCCAAAACATTCTTCAAATGCCTAAATGATAGCTCGTTACTTCTAAACAAGAGGGTACCAACCCGGAAAGTGGCTCAAAAAAAATCTGCAAGGAAAATCGAAGAAAGTGGAGTTGCCATGGACAGAACCCCCATTTAGGCTAGGATATAAACCAACCAGGAAGGAGGTATGGGAACAAATGAGAGAAAGGAAAAGACCTACCATTGAAGGTAGATTGATCAACCACTTTGCCCTACTTAGTCTACCTGGGCCGCAACAAGAGGATGCACTAGCTCTTCTCAAGAAGTTCTAATGGTTAGTGTAGATAATCCCCCAAAGAAGAGATACAGAATGCTCCCATCTAGGCAGTTGGCCTAGGCAAAAAACCCAGCAATTCGACTAGCGAAAGTCTCATCTATGCCCGAAACTTTCGGTATTGAAGATCATTAACAAAAAGTCCAAGAGTGGCAAACTCACCTTTTTCATTTTCTTTAAATCATGTTCTTTTTATTTTCTATTTTTGCAAATGTGAGTCATCAAATAAAATTACTGTTTAGATTGTGAGACAAATCTCTTTATTTTGTTCTTTACCAAGGATCCCCAAATTTAACGCCTTGCTTAGCTAATTGAGATAATGCCTTTTGTTGAAAGCCATGACTTTGATGCTGAGTTTGATTACCTGTCCTTGGAAGTAGAATTTGAGATAGATCACATAGATGAGATACTAGAAGAAATTCGGGAACAGGTAGAAAAGCTTGAGAACCGCACTACCCCTAAAATCTAAGAAATAGAAACAGTCAACTTGGGGAACAATGAAAATCGAAAAGAACTCAAAATCAGCACAGGGCTAGGCCAAGGGCAACAAAAAGAACTATTGGAACTATTAGCCTTGTACCTTGACGTCTTCGCTTGGTCTTATCAGGATATGCTAGGGTTGGATGAGTCCATTGTTGAGCACAGATTACCCTTGGATCTTGAGATAAAGCCATTCAAGCAAAAGCTGCGGAGACTTAAGCCTAAATGGAGCCTGAAAGTGAGGAGAAAATGATCAAACAATTTAATGCTAGATTTCTACAAGTGGTGGAATACCCCCAATGGCTCTCTAACATTCTCCCAGTCCTAAAGAAGGACAGAAAGGTTCAAATATACATCAACTTCTGAGATCTCAACAAGGCAAGTCCGAAACAGAGATTTGCTCTTTTCTAGGGAAGTTAAATTTCATCAGCTGCTTCATCACCCAAATAACTAACCTTTGCAAGCCAGTTTTCAAACTACTCAAGAAGGACCTTCTGAAAGAATGGAATGAAGACTGCTAGACTGTTTTTTAGAATATCAAAGGATACCTTTAGAAACCTCCAATCTTGGTGCGACCCACTCCAAGGAAACCGCTTCTAATGTACCTAACTATTCTGGACACCTCCATGGGGTGTGTCTTGAGGCAACATGACAAAACTAGAAAGAAGGAGCATGTTATCTATTATCTCAGTAAGAATTTTTTGCCGTATGAAGTGAAGTACTCAACTCTGGACAAGACGTGTTGTGCCTTGGCTTGGGCAGCCCACTGACTGCGACACTATATGCTCTACCATACAACATTTCTCATTTCTCAATTAGATCTGATCAAATACATCTTTGAGAAACCAACCCTATCCAGTAGGATTGCCTAATGGCACATGATCTTATCAAAATTTAACATCGCTTCACTGCTCGCAAGGCGGTCAAGGGGCAGGTGATAGCTGATTGTCTCGTTGAGAATCCCATAGAAGATTGCCAGTCAATGGAGCCTCGCTTCCCTGACGAGGACATACTATATGCTGAAACTAAAATCAGGAAGACAGAAGAGCCGGGTTGGAAAATGTACTTCAATAAGGCCTCAAACAAAAAGGGAGCCGAAATTGGGGCAGTAGTAGTATCGGAAACAGGCAATCACTACCCTATCGTAGTCAAGTTAAAATTGGACCTCTGCACCAACAACATCATTGAATATGAGGCTTGTGTTTTGGGCTTAAGATTAGCCATAGAGATGAAAATCAACGATCTAGTTGTATTTGGGGACTCTGACCTAGTCATTCAACAGTCTAAGGTGTACCAAACTAGAGATGTCGAGCTTTCCCTATGCCACCAGCAGGTGAAAGACTTGTGCCAAATGTTTCGAAACATAGACTTTCGCCACATTCCTCACACAGAGAATAGCTTCGTTGATGCCTTGGCCACCCTGGCTACAGCCATCAAGGTAGACAATGGAATGGAGATCTCGCCGCTCCAGATCTTCATCAAAGATGCCCCCTCTTATTATCTTCATGTTAGCATTGAGCCAAATGGTCAACCGTAGTTTTATGACATTATGAGATACATACAGCTAAAAGAGTTTCCTAGCCAAGCCTCTCACAACGATAAAAAAAAACATCTGCAAAGTGACCAAACACTACTTTATAGCAGGGAAGGAGCTCTTCAAAAGGTCATTGTTTGGCCCACTAAAATGTGTAGATGCTACAGAGGCTAAGAAAATCATAGAAGAGGTACATAGGGGAACTTGCAGCCCACACATGAATGACCATACTCTTTCCCAAATGATCATCATGACAGGTTACTACTAGTCAACTATGGAATCAGACTACATCCGATATGTTCTATGGTGCCGTAAGTGTCAAATACATGGGGATATAATCAAGGCCCCATTGACTGAGCTCCAGTCTATGTCAGCACCATGGCCTTTCTCCATGTGGGCGATAGACATCGTAGGCCCATCACTCCCAAGGCCCCCAATGGCCACTGGTTCATCCTAGTTATTATAGACTACTTCACCAAGTGGGTACCCAAGTTACAAAGAGGGTAGTCGACAAGTTCATTAAGAATCACATTATCTGCCGGTTTGGAATTCCAGAGTCTCTCATATCAAATAATGCCTCCAATCTGAACAATGAGATGATGTCTCGACTTTGCTCCAAGTTTCATATCACTCACTGGAATTTTGTCGCTTATCATCCGCAGATGAACAGAGCAGTAGAAGCGGCTAATAAGAATATCAAAAAGATCATCCATAAAATTATTGACAACCACCGGGACTGGCAAGAGAAACTCCCCTTTACACTGATGGCTTACCAAACAACCATGAGAGTATCAACCAAATGAACCCCATAGGAGCTAATCTATAGAACAGAAGTCGTTCTCCTAGTGGAAGTGAAAATCCCATCCCTAAAGATCATAATGGAAACAAAGCTAGAAGAAGCAAAGTGGGTTCAAGATCGCTATGCTCAAATCTGCCTACTGGATGAGAAACAGTTGGCAGCTATCCACCATGCCCAGTACTATAAAAAGTGGATGATCCAAACCTTCCACAAAAAGGTTTGACCCCGATCCTTCCAACCAGGGGATCCTATATTAAAGAAAATTCTCCCAAACTAGAAGGAAGCCCAGGGAAAGTTTGCTCCCAACTACAAAGGGCCATTCATAGTAAAGAAGGTCTTAACTGGAGGAGCACTCATTCTGGAAGAAATGGATGGTCAGGAATTCCCAAACCAGTTAAACTCTGATGCAGTCAAACATTATTCATGTGGCAAAGGTGACCTCCACAAGTAATGAAGAGAGTATCTTTCATAGTTCTTATCATCTTCTTTTACCTTTTATGGCAAAGTCTAAATTTGCATAATGGAAGTTCTACAAGCTAAGCAGTGCAATCCAAAATGAAGAGAGGCCATCATTTTTGCCATCATTTTTGCCCCTATACAGTTCAAAAAATAACCATTGCAAAACCCATTTGAGCCATTTCAATTTTATTCAAAAAGTATCCACCCAGCCTTTAGATCGCCACCCACATTTGGCAACCAAAAAAAAAGCACGGAATGCTAGCTATCCTTTAAAAAGGGGGGGGGGGGGGGGGGGGGGGGGGGGGGGGGGGGGGGGGCTGGCTGGCGACTGCAAACAAAAGTATAAAAATCCCCCCCCCCCTCCCAAGGAGTCTAAGGCAAAAAGCCAACTCAAAGAAAGCGGTCTTAGGTTTGAAAATCAATGTAGAGTGATAGGTTAGAGCCTCTACCCTTAACTTTCCAAAAACCCATGAAACTAAACCCACAATATAACCCTAATAAATCCCTCTCTGATTAGAATAGACTGCTCAATTCGAAAGAACTCCTCGTGAGAAAGGAGGACGATGCCTAAAAAAAAATGGAGGTGGTAGGAACATGTCTTATGTCATCTGAACTCCTGTAAAAAAAAAAAAAAACAAAACAAAAGGCATGACCTTGAGGACATGATGAAAACCTGAAAGGGCGTCATGGGTAAAAAAGTAGGGGTATGGCGAGATACAAAGCTGTCGACTAGATAAAAACCCGCAAAGGGCGCCTTAGTGCAACAATGGCAGGGCTGGTACTGGTAAAAACGCGCAAGGGCACTAGTAGCAAAACGAGCTATATAAAAAATAAATAAATAAAACAAACTCCTCCAGTTCCAAATCTCAGTTCTGAGCAAAAATACTCCAAAGCGTTGATAGTTGAAATTAGATAAAGAGGTCATGGGGATAATGGAAAGGCATTCTCAAGATCGGCTAGGCACAGTGAAAGAAAAAGGGAAGCCTTGTAAAGAACATTCTAAATAAGACATGTCAAGTCACCATCAAAAATAGTGAATCATAATGCTATACTAACCCTGCAGGGAAGAGCTTATTCAAAAGCCAAAACGACTGTGAATGGTGTAAATCATTTGTTTAAAATTACAAAACAAACTAAAGAAACTGCTCCCTTAAAAATTGCAGGAACTTAAGGACATAATCTTGGATGGATAGCAGGAAGCAAGAACAATATAACCCCCATTATCACGAGAAGAAAGATCAAATGAAGAGGCAAGATCCATCCACTACTAGTAGCTCTGACATGTGATGGCTTTGTTACCTCAGCAGATAGAAGGACAATCGTATGAACCATATGCAACCGCTGCCTCCCGCAAGAAACCTTAAGACCACCCTCACGGCACAAAGTGTCAGCCAACTATGCACAAAGAAACCTAAACCTGGCGCCACTAAGAGTAGTGCACAACCTAAGCTGGGCCCACCTCAGCCTTTTGCCTACCAAAACCAATTTTAAATGGCCTCCTAACCCCATTTTCAAGCTTCAACCTCCAATTTTCAAAAGCTCTAAGCCTCTGATCCCTTCGACCGCCTCGCAACCTTTATTAGATACTCACTTTACATTTTCTGCCATCAACAGGTAAAGACAGAAAAAGAGGGTCAGCTGTTAGCAACCTATTTTGGCCACTCAGCGATCTCCGACCCGACTGGAAGCACTTACAAACCAATACAAGCATACTCAGGCCTAAACTGGCTTTCCAAGTTCAATCCAATCTGTCAATCGCTTCGCAAGCTTACTAAGCCCAATAGAGACAAAATGACCAGAATGCCCCTCGTGCATTTGCCTATTCAATCCAGCCCGACACGTCTTCCATAAGATGATAAATCCATTCAGATTCAAAGTTAAATCTAATTGTCCCATCATTCGAGAAAGTTGATCCCTCATTGATTATTCGACCATTCAATCCAGTACGACACTATCACCGGGAAAGTATTTTCACCGGATCAGTAAAGCCCCTTTAACACTCGTCTCCAAAAAGTACCTTAAGTCCCTGAGATGGAAGAGTAGTTATCTTTTGGCACCTACTAGTGTACCAATGTAGAATATCTACTAATCTGGCACATTCTTTGAGAAAGCATAAACCCCTCAAGAACGGAAGACCGTCCAAATCTGGCACGACCTTTAAGAAAGTTTATCCCTCAAGACAGTAAGACCCTTTCAAACTTGTCCATCGAGAAAGTACCAATTCCTTGAACAGAAGTCCAAACCAGATCAAGACCGGTCAACACCGATGCCTGCTAGCCCGTCTAGTGAAAAGTGACCATTTTGTCCCCATCGGGCCCAGCACATTCTTTGAGAAAGTACCAAGTCCTTAGAACGGTAAAACCATATTCCTAGGCCATCCCTAGACAATAAGGCATATCCAATGCCATCCAGTCAACCCTGGTCCTTTCCCAAAGGTTCCCCTGTCAAAATAACCATTTTACCCCTAGGCATCCAAATGCCCTAGGAAACCACACTGGCTCTAAGTATCAAACTGACAACACTCCAATCAACTCTGGTCAACCCAGTCAACCTTGCTTAACCTAGTTAACGCTGGTCAACCCTGAGCAACTCCAGTCAACTCTGGTTAACCCTAGTCAACCCTGGTGGACCCTAATCAACTCTGGTCAAACCAGTCAACCCCGGTCAACCTTGGTCAATCATGGAGCTCCTAGGATGAGGTGATCGCAATCTGGTCACTCTCTTTAACCACACCGGCTCTGGAAATCAAACCGGCAATCTCTGGGATACTTTTCAAAGTATTCCCTTCCATTTCTAGCCAGGCCTTGCCGTCCGACACCTTTCTTTTAGAACCAAAACCTCCATGCTCCACTTCGAGTGAAGTATGACCATTTTTTAGCCTTGAGCCATTTCTAGAAATGCACACCAACCACCCAGGCCATCAAAAGCAATTTCAAATTGACTAGCATTAAACAAGCCCTATATCTAGCCTTTTTTTATAGACCTCATAAATATCTTTGTGCCACTCTTAGTGGCGCACAGCCAACTTTAAGGCATGCGCCACTAAAAGTGGCGCACAACCCCCCTGTTTTTACACTATAAATACAAATATCTCCTCTCTCTGTTTGGGTTAAAAAAATTATCCAGAAACTTTCCCCCTCTGTTCCATACAACTCTCGAAGCCCTCTCTCTCTCTCTCTCTCTTGAAGTCTTGTCGGCTGAGTCTTAGCCCAAAACTTCAAAGCTTTAGCCTCTGAGCTCCACAAAAAGACTGCCCCGCTACCCAGAAGCTCCCGAAGTCTTCTTATGTCCAAGGCCCAAGCCTCCAACCAAGAACGAAAAAATAAGACAAGGTAATCTCTAGTTTACCTTTCCGTATTCCCCCACTCTCTCTTTTCCCTCCTAACCAGCTTGGGTTTTTCTCTTTTTTAATCTCCTATCTCTAAACCCCCTTTTCTTGCAAGCTTGGAATAAGAGGACATTAAGTCCATGTCAAGAGTGAACAAGAGGGGAATACCGATCGGGACTCGCTTCTTGGCCTTCACTTGCTTCATGACATGGCCCTAGCGCCCTCTTGCAATGTGGTGATACCTAGCCTTGTATGTTTCATACCGTTATTATCGTTGTCGTATATTTGCATTAATTTCATTTCTCTACCCCTTAAAATCATTTTCCAAGTAGCTTTCTCAAAACCACAATTCTAGGTAGATCTTAACCCTTTTATGGTTAGGGTTCTCCTAGAAATGTGTGACATTTTTAAGTGGCTCCCATTAGCCTACATTTGTTTCTTTTCAAAAACACAATCTTGGAATGATCCTAGTCTTTTTCATGATTAGGGTTGTTTCAAGAAAAGTGTGACATTCAAACGAACCTGAAAGGTCTACATTTTTGGCTTCGTGCCTTTAGTATTTTTCAAAGCCACAAGCCTAAAGCGATTCTAGCCTTTCGATGGATAGAATGGCTTTAAGCAAAGTGCAATATTCATTTTGGATGTATAAAATCCAAGTTAGGTTTTGGGCCCTAAAACCTGCTTTCAAAAGTTTCGGTTTTCGAACTATTTACAAAACTCGCATTTGTTAAACACTAGAAGTCCAATCCTAGGAAAATTCTGTTTTGGCCAACTTGGAAACCTTGCATTTTTTAAACCAAAACCATACCTTTTTCAAAACCCTCAAAATCCTTAATTTCCAATTCAATCAAATCTTTCCTTTTTCAAACCTTCCTTTTTAAAATCTAATCTTCCTAAAATGGAAATCTTTCAAAGTCAAACTTTCCTAAAAAGGAAACACTTTCAAAATCAAACTTTCCTGAGAAGGAAATTTTCTAAAAATGAAAACTTTCTAGAAATAGAAACCCATTTCAGAATTCCAACTCTTTTGGACTTTTGTCCGAACTACAGCTAACCTGATCATCTTTAAGGAGGTACGTAAGCAACCTTTCATGGGGTGCGGTCACAACCCTTTCCAAATTTTCAATTCCATAACCCTTTTCAAACTTCCAATTCCGTAACCATTTTCAAACTCAATTCCATCTTTCAAACTCTTTTTCAAACTTTGTTTTCAAATGTTTTCTAAGTGGATAGCATTAAGCATAGGCAACCGGTGAGTCATAATTAGGTGAGTAAAAGCTGATTAGACATATAGGTACCATAAGGGTGGGGTAGGGTGATAGTGTTAGGACATCTTTCCTACACATAACCAACCCCCGGACTTGAGAATTTCCTTTTTAAATACCAAAACTGGAGTCAGTTTTCAAGAGAGCTTTCTAACATTTTTAGGGTTGTCAGACAACCTACCTTCTAAAACCCTCTCATAAGGACGTTTTTCAAAAACACTTTCCAAAACCTAAATTTAACCCTCAGGTTTTACTTGGTATAGATGACCTAGCACATCTTTGAATATGTTAGGTGGGGACTCCAAAGACCTTTTCAAAAAGCCCTAATTAATTTTATTTCAAAAGTTCAAAACCCCATCGCATTTGTCCTCCTAGGATGATGAGTTCTAATGAGAGAGTACCGTGCTTGTTCCCAAGCCAAGAGGGCTTGGTCCGGCATCCAAAAATGGGGTGCGACACTCCATCCCATGACAGTATTATGGCTATTTTCTATGTGGGGGATATACATGATCGGCCCCAGCATTCCTAAGGCATCCAATGGCCATCGATTCATCGTGGTTGCCATCGACTACTTTACTAAGTGGGTTGAACCAGCCTCCTACGCCCATGTCAGCAAAAAAGTAGTCAACAAGTTCATCAAAAATCACATCATCTATCGGTGCGGCGTTCCAGAGTCTCTCATCACAGATAATGCGACCAACCTGAACAACGAGCTAATGACCAAACTCTGTGCAAAGTTTAGCATTACCCACCAGAATTCTGTCAGCTATCGCCCGCAGATGAACGGGGCAGTGGAAGTAGCTAATAAGAATATCAAGAAAATACTCCGGAAAATGGTCGATAACTATAGGGATTGGCATGAAAAACTATCTTTTGCATTGATGGCTTACCAGACAACAATGAGAGTCTCCACTGGGGCCACTCCTTACGAGCTAGTCTATGGGACCGATAATGTTCTCCCGTCGAGGTCGAAATCCCGTCTCTAAGAGTGTTGATGGACACAAAGCTAGATGAAGCTAAGTAGGTCAAAGATCGGTATGCCTAAATTTGTCTGCTGGATGAAAAACGGTTGGCTATAATTTACCATGGACAATGCTACAAACGGCGAATCATCAGGTTCTTCTAAAAGAAGTTCAACCACGATTCTTCCAACCCAAGGATATAGAATTGAAGAAAATCTTCCCTAACCAAGAGGAGGCACAAGGTACTTTTGCCCCGAACTATGAAGGGCCCTTCCTGGTCAAAAGGATCCTGTCAAGGGGAGCTCTTATTTTGGAAGAAATGGATGGCCGTGAAATCCCTAGCCCACTAAACTCTGATGTAGTCAAATTTTACTATATGTAATCTAAAGACAAGATTTGCATTTTTATTTGGAAGCAATGAATTCATTCCTCTCAATCTCTTCTAATCACCGAAGCATGGTCAAAATCTCATTAAATGAGCTCTATGGACAAGGCAATTTAAAATTAGAAATGAAGAAAGGCCCCCAATTCCATTACCACACAGTCAAAAAGTGACCCTTGTCAAACCCACTTGAGCCGGTTACATTTCTCCTAACAAAACCCCAACCTAGTGATCACCACCCACAATGGGTTCAAATAAGACACTAAATGAAAAGAAAGAAGTATAAGAAAAGAAAACAGGTAATGTAGTGCAGCAAGAGCACCCACCTGGAAAAAAGAAAAGGAAAAGGTAGTGTGGACTTGCAATGACAAAGCACAAAAGTAGAAACACAAGTCATAATTGTTAAAGGAAATCATAGATATTGAGAAACCCGAGTAAAATGATAGGTTTGGGCCTCTATCCTTTCTTTCAAAACCTCAAAACCACTAGCCTACATTATAAATCCTGGTAAAATTCTTTTTAGATTAAGGTTAAATTACTCAATCCAAATGAGCTCCTCGAAATACAATCATGCGGAGGAAAGTCAAGAGATGTTACGAACATTATTTAAAGCTTCTCGATAGAAATCGACAACAAAAAAAAAAGCACATTCCCAAGGATATGGTAAAAACCTAAAAGGGCGCAGTAGGTAAAAAAGTAAGAGTGTGGCAAGATACAAAACTGACGACCTAGTGAAAACCTGCAAAGGCGCTATGCTGCAAAAATGGCAAGAGCTGGGACTGGTGAAAACCTTCATGGACGCTGGTAGTAAAACAAGCAAAAAAAAACCCTCCTGCACTTTGACATGGTCATCTCAAAGATCTCGATAAACAAAAATAACTGAAAAGTCAAAAGGAGTCAAGTAGGGCATTCTTACGATTAGCAAACCAAGTGTCAAAGGAAAACAAGGATCCTTTCAAATGACATACTAACGAAAGGGACTATTTCCAAAGGGAGTATAATTCCATCAAAATTCTTCTCACATGCAAATGCTTTGTCTATACTAACTATGCAGGAAATGGCACTACACAAAAATGGTACAACTGCGTGTAATGAAAACTGAAGAAGAAATACCAAAAATGTTTCTCTAAACTCAGGGATCAAAGGCCCAAAAGAGTCAGGAACGGGGGGCAAAAATATAGTGATCCTCATCAACATCTAAGGAAGAATCAATCAAGGCTGCCGAAGCAGGGTATATTAGCCCACCAACATAGGGGAAGCAAGCACCAACACCCGTGCCAGACGGTCCAGCCAAATCAATAGGAGGAGGGGCATTGGAAGAAGCTCCCATAGCCATGGGAAAGACCTACTTCACTCATAGCTCTGGTATTTAACAAGGAGCTCATCCCTCACTCAGATAAGGGACTCCACGTGCCCCACGAAAGATGCAGCCTTAACTGAACCGTCCTCCAAAGGAGCAGAAATGATTGGAGCACCGTGGAACCTCTTCCAGCTCCATGCTACATTCAGGGCAACTTGACTTGCAAGGCAACCACCAACCGCACCTCTAAAGAAATGACCTCTGCGTCCATGGTCCTTAGTCAAGCATGCAACTCTCATATCAACCTTTGAGTGCGCCTCCTCTGACAATGCCCTTGAATGATCATAACGGCCAGGAAATCCACATACCCTACAGGCGGTAAAAGGGTCTTGAAAAGTAGGTCTCTGGCCCTATCAGCTCCCATTACATACCCGCAGAACCAATAGTGGTAATCTCCAATCTCAATCAGCCCTAGGGTAAAGGACTAATTAGCATCCATGTGGTAAGCCAAGGAAACCCACACAACCATGAACCACTCCAATGACTCCCTCATAATTACCACACCAAAAGTTAGGCTAAACTCCATTAATGATGCTAAATAAAGAATGTCCTGATCCCTACCCAACTGGCGATGAACTCAAACCACAAAGAAAGTGGCACTTCCCCATAAAACAGCCAATGGCACAAACGCCCTCTCAGGTGTGCGTACCCTCAGACAATACCAGTTGTACTAACCAATGTACCATATGACTATGTCAGGCCCCTTGACCTAAAATACGTAGTCCATTCCTCAATGGTACCTGGGAAATCCTCACCATCCATGACAGCTTGATGTGCCTCCACTAAAGGGTGCATGTGATCCACCCTAGGAACTAGATATGCCAAATCAGGTCATCCCAAAACAAGTGACCAATTGCCCACATCTACAAAAAAGCAGCACAACCTCAGAATCGAAGATCAGTACCCTAGCGGAGACAAGTAAAGCTGACAAATGTCTCCCGACAACCATAGGAGTATAAGAATGCCCATTGTGGATAGAAGGGAAGAGGGCACACAAGTAGCCATCAATCAATCCATCATCCCGAGGGAACATAAGGATGCTTAAGAGAAGCAAGGCCAAAGCATTCATCCTGAAGATTGACCAATCTAGGGGAGTGTGCCAGTCACCCCGGTAAGCCTCCTCGTCAAGAAGAAACTCAAAATGGGAAAGCAAGAAGTCCATCAAAACATAAGGAAAATGTAAAAGGAAGCCAGAACTAAAAACTGCTTGTCAAAAGCCCAATTAAGTCGCGATGGCAGTAATGTAGCCGCTGGGGAAGAGAGGTCCAACAATGCACGAGAAATAATCCCTTAGACCAAGAAGACAACCATACTCTTGGGGTGTAAGGGTCATCTCACACTCCCCATAACTGAAAAGACTCAAATTCGGTTGCCAGAAAGGGGGTCACCACATCAATAAGACTCGAGATCAATCACATCGTAAGAAGTGAGGCAATGCGGCTAAAAGCTCTGCAAAAGATCTCAAGCTCATTTGGAGGATATCCATCGTACCAAGCCCTCAGACGGACTAATATGTTGTCATCTCCAACATCAGCCATCCTAGAATCAAAATAGTGCAGAACAAAGAAAGAAATGCATCACCAAGCAGATCTAAGAAAAAAGAAAGACAAAAGAGCAAAAGAAAAATATACATGAGAATGCGGAAAAGAAAATTGCAAAATGAAAAATAAGATGAAGAAGAAGAAGAAGAAAAGAAAGAGGAAAACAAATAAATAAATAAATAAAAGAGAAAAAGGATGAGGTCCGAGTCTAGTCTCCAGTCTCACCCTTCTACTTTCAAATCATTTTCAAAACAAAAGAAACCCCAAAAGGTTTCAATCAAATTCTAGGTTTTCTAAACTTTTGACCTTCAAAAAGTTTCAATTCAAGTTTTCTAAACTTTTCTCCTTCGAAACTTTCAATAACTTTTCTCCTTCAAAAACTTTCAATTTAAGGTTTTCTAAACTTTTCCCCTTCAAAAAGTTTGTTTCAAATTAATCTTGGTTTTTCCAAACATTTTCCTTCAAAAAGTTTAAGTTCCAATCAAACTCTCGGTTTCCCGGGCTTTCCCTCTAGCCCTGTTTCAAAAGCTTTAGGGCCACTCCAATGGAATTTTGATTTTAAACTATGCTCTCATACTCATTGCCCCAAAGGTTTCAGCTCACATTTCTACACCAAAAAATATTTCTAAACACCAAAACAACATTTCTAAAACTATCCCCACATTTTCAAAACCACTCTACTATTTCAAGGAAACTAAGCATTTTCAAAAACCAAAGCGACCCCGCTCAAAACTCATACCCCAAAGCTCTTAAACGCTCCATGGGTCCCATAAAAAGTTTTTCAAACCCAAAGCCTCAACATCACAAGTTCCACGTTTTTCTAAAAGTCTAGACGGAGTTGCGTTTAAAAACGTCCCTGGCCCCAAAAATAACAAATCAAAAAACCACTCTTCATATGGCGTCACAAACACCCAACAAATACAAACCAAGCACAATTCTATCCTTCACGATTCACAAACTCCAAACAAACACAAACAATACATCTGATCTCCTAATTTTTAAAATTTTTAAGCGTTTCCTAACTCTCTAGAAATTTTAAAAAATTCAAAAAACTCTTAAAAAGAGTCATGCAAATTTTTATAAATATCCCATAATTTTTCGAGTGACAATGCAAAGGCATATGAACTAATTCTTCAATTTTCCTAATTTTCAAGCATTTTCTAATTTTTAAAAAATTTAAAAGTTTTAAAAAAATCACAAAACTTTTGACGTTTGTTCAAAACTTTGTTCTAAGGCACACTGTGCAAAAATTTGGCAAGGAAACTACAAACACAAATTCCCAATTCCTACAGGAACTCCTTTTCATATAAACATGCACATTCATTAAAACACACTAAAACGATCACCAAAATGCGAAAACAAACTTAGAGATGCTCAAAGCAGTTCAAAACCATGATTTTGACTATTCATACGCACTAATTGGACAACTATCCAAAGAAATCAACACAAATAAAAAAAACTCACTTTTTGGAGTTTTTGGGCGAAATCTTCTTCTCCAGCAACGATTCGGTGACTCTCCGGCGTCCCGAAAGTCTTCCTCGGTAATGCCTAAACAAAATCCCTCAAAATATTCTAGAGAGAAACCTAAAAAATTGCCCAAACTCGTGTATGGAGTGCCAAAAGTCGCGAAAGCTGGGGTTTTAAAACCCTAGAACAGGCTGGCGCCTAGGCAATTTTATGTTTGAAGGCCAATTTTTGGCTGCTCTACCTCTTTTTCCCACCAAATTCAATTTTAAATGCTCTTAAACCTCAAAACTTCAAAACTCAAACCCCACCTTTCAAAATTCATCAACTCCAGTCCATCTGATCACCTTGCAGTCAACATAAAACCCTTACTATCATTTTCTGTCTTTAGCAAGCAAAGAGAGAAAAAGAGGGACATTTGTAACCACCCTATTTTTTTCACTCAGCAATCTCTGGCCCAACCGAACTCACATTCAAGCATCACAGCACATTCCAACCCAAATTAGCTTTCCAGGCTCCAGTCCAGTCAACCGATCGCTTTCCGGGCCCGTCAGGCCCACTAAAAGCCAAATGACTAAAATGCCCCTAAGGCATTATCCACTCTAATTCAATTTGGCATGTTCACCGATAAGGTACAGAATTCCTCAAAACTATAAGTCTCTATTGGTACATCTCCGAGAGGATACAAAGTCCTCAAGTTGGAAAGTCCATTCCAAATCCAAACCGGTCAACACCAATGTCTACTAGCCCGTTTCAATAAAAAATGACCATATCGTCCCTAGCAGGCTGAACTAAGCACGCTCTTCAAGAAAGTACATAAGTCCTTAGAGCGGTAAGTCCACCCCTTCTAGGATTATCCCCAGATAACCCGACATACACAAAATTCCATTCAAATCAATTTCAAACAAATTTTGGTGACTCCTGGTCAAAATGACCATTTTATCCCTGGGCATCCGGTTGACCTCGTTAACCATACCAGCTTTAGGTATCAAACTGATAAACCCCTCGGGACACTCCTACGAGTATCCCCAATCTTCAAATGCTATCCCGGTCCGTTCTGGGACCATTCTGGTAAATCCCAATTCAAATAACTGTTTTGCCCCCGACAGGCCGGTCATCATTTTCAACCACACTAGCTTCGGGTATCAAACTGGTAAACCCTTGGGACACTCCTAATAGTGTTTCCAACCTTTGAAGGCCATTCCAGTCGGCTCCAGACCAATTCTGGTGTTTCCCGATTGAAATAACCATTTTGTCCTAGCGGGTCAGTTATACATTTAAACCATACCAGCTCTAGGTCTCAAACCGGTAACTCCCAGGACACTCCTGAGTGCGACTATCTCTTTTCCAACTAGGCCCTACAGCCCGACAACTTTTCAAATTGAACAGAAGCCACTTGTAGTTGAGGCAAGCCAAAAAATGGCTTGGAGCCATGCTAAGTGGCTCCCAAGTCTTTGCCTTGCAACCCAATATCAAATCAAATCTGCAGAGATCACTTCCATACAAGGCTGGTGCCAGGCCAAAATTTTGGCTAGGAGTGGCGCCACTTCCTTTAATTTTTGCCTATAAATACAATGCACCCCTCAGCGTATTCCAAGTCCAGAAAAATCACAAATAAGCTCTGCCAAACTCTCTGCAGTCCCCAAAATTCCTCAAAACCCTAATCTCTCCAAGGGTTTAAGACTCCCTAGCCCTATACACTCAAACCCTAGCCTATACACCTCTAACCCTAACTGCCAAGCTCCATTGCAGATCACTTCTAGCCCCCTTCAAAGCTTTTGAAGCCCTCTCAAGACCAAGACGAAGTCTCTATAGAAGCTTGAAGAAGATTCAAAGACAGGGTATGATTCCTATTTACATATTATAATCCCCCACTTCTTCTTTTCTCTCTTATAGTCCACTTGGACTATTCTTTATTTTAATCCCCATCTTCTACCTCATCTTCTTGCATAATTAAAACAAGAGGACCTTGGGTCCATGCCTTGGGAAAGCCTTGGGGAGGTCATCAGTTGGGGATCTTCCTATGGTCTTTCTTGCGATGGTGTGGCCTCGAGCCCTATTGGTTATGTGGTAAAACCTTAAATTTTGTATGTTCACGGCCCTTGCAATGTTATAATTATCATGTTCATGCATTATTTGTAATATTCTTGTTTCAAAATCACAATCCTAGGGTGATTCTAACCTCTTTGTGGTTAGTGTTTTTCTAGGAAAATGACATATTCAAAGTGACCACCAAGGTCAATATTAGGGTTTAAAACCCTAACTTGTTTTCAAACTCACCATCTTGGTGTGATCTTAACATTTTCATGGTAAGGGTTTTCCCGACAAAAGTGGCATATTCAATAAGACTCTCAAAGTCCATATTAGGGTTTCAAGCCCTAAAACACCTCTTCAAAACCTAATTTTTTAAACCTCTTTAAATTTGATGTTCAAAGGTTTTTTCAAAAATTGATCCAAGAGTTGTTTTCTTGATATCCTAAAAATTCATGTCTTAGGAAACCCTAGCTTTGTCCCCTAACCTTCATTCTTGCATTCTTGCATTCATTGCATCAAAATGGTTTTTCCAATCCTTGTTACATTATGTTTTTAAAAATTGCATATTTCGAGTTGTTTTCAAAAAGGTATCACATCAAATCACAAGTTTCCTTAAATGAAAATTACAAAATCTTTCATATGAAATCATAAGATTTTCAAATCTAATCTTACCATTTTCAATTTCAAATCAAATCAAATCTTTCCATTTCAGAAACAAAACCAAATCTTTCCATTTTAGAAACAAAATCAAATCTTCCATTTTTTAAACCAAAATCAAGTCTTCCATTTTTTGAAAACAAAATCAAATCCTTCTATTTTGAAAATAAAATCGAATCTATCCTTTTTTAACTGCAAATCAAATCTTTTCATTTTTAGCATAAAATCATATCTTTCCTTTTTTACATAAAATCATAGATTTGCAAAGTTCCCATTTCAAATGCATGCACATAGTCTCCTTCCTAAACCATCTCCAAACCATTAGGGTCAAACCCTAACCCTAGTTGAATTTCCAAAACCCTAGTTGGTCCAACCCTAGATTAACCTAACCCTTGTTAACCTAATCCCAGTTGGCTTACCCTAGGCTAACCTAACCCTAGTTAGGTAACCCTAGTTCATCCAGCCTTAGGTTAACCAAACTTTAGCTTGCCCATTCTAGGTTACCTTAACCCTAGTTTACCCAGCCAAGGTCAAATAGCTTCAAGATTCCAACTCTAAATCTCTTTTCAAACCATTCTTTGAACTCAAATGATTTTTCCAAAATATGTTTTCAAAACCTCTCACTCCTTCGAGTTTTCAAAAACCCTAATCCAAAAGTCTTCTCAAAACACTCCTTTGCTCCACTCAAAGAGTTTTCAAAAGCTTCATCAAACTTGTCTCAATTCAAAATGGCTAGAAACTTACTATTTTCAAAAATTATTTTTTTTTAAAACCTTTTCCAAAGCTCACAACCCTAAGGTGATCCTAACCCTCTTCATGGTTAGGGTTGTCTGAGGAAAGTGATACATCAAGTGAAACCTATAAGGTACATGTTAGGGTTCCAAACCCTGAACATTTTTCAAAAACTTTTTTCAAAAATCATTTTCAAACATCACGCTCTTGAAGTAATCCTAAGCTTTCTATAGTTAGAGTTGTCCAAGTTCAAGTGAGATGTCACGACCCAAATTTTCCTCCCTAGAACAATCGAGGCATGAGGCTACTAATCACCAGCTAAACTTTCCAACTATTGGATCCTTACCGGTTATGGTTAATAGATAGGTAAAAAACAATGAATGTGTCATTTGAAATAACACTATCATAGCAACAAACTTAAAAACTCAACTTTACATGAAGTGATGAACTTGAAGAAAATGTACAAGCTCGACCCGCAGATCCAGTAAACTATCTCTTACAACTCTGTGTTTAGCTTTCACTGACCAAACTCAACAATTCTTTTTGTGATCCTGCTTCACCATACCTAAAATGTTATCCCATAACACGGGATGAGCTATGAAGCTCAGTAGGCAAGATAGAATACCACGATATAATAGGTTTGCAGTTTAGAAGCACAATTCTAAAAAAGAGATAACAACACTTAATGTATGCAAAAACAAGTTCAATGATACTATCTATACATTTTAAAATCAAGTAGATACATAGACATAGTTCAAAAGAAATGATGATGATAATATTTTGCATATGCCCCAAATCCTTCAAAAGTCATCTCATCAAAATCCGTAGGTGTGGCGTGTCTGACTTCTTCCTTATGCTCCCTGGGCAAAGATCATGCTGGTGGGGCCCACCCATGTCACTCCACTCTCGTCAAGCCAGTAGGGGTCCACCCATGGTACACACTTGTTGGGGTTCTTGTCTGATTTTCATTCATTTTGTTATTTGGTGGTGCCATCCTTATTTCTTCTAAACAAAGATCATGCCGATGGGGCCCACCCATGACCCTCCACTCTCGTCAAGCTAGTAGGGGCCCCCACCCATGATACACGCTTGACAAGGGGTTCTTATCTGATTCTCATTTCTCTTTTGGTTGTGCCACCCTTATTCCTCCTAATGCCAACATGCAATTCATGCATAGAAATCATAGAGAATAAAATGTAGTGTCTAGCAGTTTTACAAGAATTAAAAAGACATGAGTGAACTAGTGTTGCCATCATGGTAACATTTCCAAAACAACTTATAATCACCAAAAAACACATTTTCGACAGTTATGTTCCTGAGCAGTTCAACATAGAGTTTAATAACAAAATATTAAATTATAAAGCAAGGTAAGTACCCCCCCTACTTAATTACGCATTCACCCTTACTTTCATTCGTCTTGAAATTCATGCCAAACCTGTAAAGAAATCTATTTTGAAATTAACTTATGTTCCCTATAAAAGAGTGAAAATGCACGCGTGTGATAGTATGCCTCACTCCCCTTTCCTAGATTCGACCTAAAATAAAATGAACACAACTTCATGATCTGATATCAAAAATTTCCAAAAATTGTGGGATCAAAAAGTAGACATTTTAGAGAGTATCCATACTAAATTTCACAATTTTAGGACAAGCCTAAGTATTTATTTAGCATTTTATAAGACAGGGCAGTGCAACTAAAATCTAGTTTCTGCAGCAGATGGTATAGCTTTGAGAGGTTCTAAACACAGGAAAACAATATCAAACTGACCCAAATTTTGGTACACAATCTCACCCTTATCTCTAATAGTTACAATAAAAATTTCATCAGTGTTTGAATACTCTAACTTGGTCAAATGTGTGGTCAAAGCGGAGTACAAGGCATCAAGAATCAGCTATGGCAGTCTCATTTTAAAAATTTACTATAATTCGTATATTCAATATTTTTAAGTGAGATCAAAGTCTAAATCACTATTATAACTCTAGTTAAAAGTTTTCAAATATTCATCTCCAAATAATATTTTTAAATAGGTCAATTATCAATAAAATCGTAGCCCTACAGCTGCCTCAGTGGCAGATTTTCTTAGCGAACTTTAAACCAACATATCCCCTTCATTTCTAAACCAAACCATATGAATTTTATGTTTATAGTGAAGTTCTTTTTGAACCCGATCTATTCATTTGTTCAGAACTTAGTTTCATGGAAATTTGTTCTCCCGAAAATGCTCCAAAATGCACTGTACCTAACAAATTCGTACCAAAATTCATCCTAAATTTGAACTTGGTTTTCTTTCTCATATCTCGATGGATTTTGATGAATCAAGTGCCTGAACTTATTTACTCTTCGAGCCCAATCTCCCCATGATTTTAGAATAATTTTCTTGAAGATTTGAGGCCTGAAAATGCCTCTCAAAGTCACAATTTCTGCAGATTTCATAGTACGTTTTTGTGCAAATTTGAACTAAGTTTTCTCCCTCATTCCCTAGCCAAATCAGCTGAAATTTGAGTCTAACTCAAGTAATTTTTTGATATGTTTCCACTCTTGGTCTCAGAATCAAAATCAGAGATTGTTTGGTTCTCCTAATTGGGCTCTGAAAATCAGTGCGCAGAAATGCAATTTACACCACAACTCAATATTTTGCCAATTCTTCATATCTAAAGTTACCCACTAAATCTGAGGTTTATACGTCTCTAAAAAATCTTATAAACTGGCAATATATGACTTCTAATTACACTATATGCAAACCGATCGACATGATTGAAGCCCTATTTGACACTACGGATGAGGCTTAAACTTTTAAGACATACTCTGATTCTATTTAAACCTAAGGACATGAATATTAACTACTGAAATCCATTCTATGACACCTCAATTGTACATGCATGATTGTATATCCCATTTCCAGATTCTTCCAAGTTGACAATGTGTTGAGAAACCATGAATTCCTACCGGTTTTTGGTAGCTTTCAGCCACACTAGGTGCACACAAAGCCTTATAGCAGCAGGGAAAGAATTGTTATACCTGAAATCAGCTTTCCTTTCTTTGTTCTTGCTTTCCCGAAAACCCCCTCTTCTCCAACTCCTTTGCTCGATCCCCGCAAGCTCCCTCTCTCTCTCTCTCTCTCTCTCTCATATATACACCAATATTATCTTCTAATTTATTAGACCCACTAACTTACAACAACTTCCCTACCAATTCTACAATTTATACACACACCAACCGACACACACTAACCGCACTACATCTCCCTCTACCTTTCTTTCCAGTCCATGCAGGCCCGAGTCACCATTTTCACGGTCGAATGACCATGAACTAAAAGCACCCACTGCCTAGTAACAATATCTTTAACCACTCCCAAGATATACACCTCCCTATTATATATATATACCACATTCATAACTACTTCTACACCAGACTACACACTCACAGGTTCCACTCACATGGCACAACCAAAAAGAGCTTCCCACTATCAAATCCACCATCACACCATTGCACTGTTAACCACACCAACCCACTTCTAAATAACCAATCAAAAACAAATATGGGAACATGCCCAAAAAATATGGAATATTATAGTTTACCCACCTTAAATGAATTTCGTCCCCGAAATTCCTATCACTTTTAATTTATTTACACTATAAAAAAATACAAGATATTACATGAGATATGCAAACAAGGTATCTATAATCCTAAAGTCCAAAACCCTGAAGGAAATTGTAAGCACCCCATTTTTGTCCGCTCGACAATCTCCAGCCCCACTGTACCCACTTTCGAATGCTACAACACGCTCAAACCTGAACCGATCTTCCAAACTCCAGTCCATTCAACTGGTCACTTCCCGAGCCCATCAGGCCCACTGGAAGCCAAATGACCAAAATGCCCCTAAGCCATCATTTCAGTTCAATTCAATCTAGCACACTCTTCGAGAAGGTACCTAAGTCCTCATAGAAATAAATCCACCCCTTCTAAGATTGTCCCAAAAAATTTGGCATACTCAGAATGCCATTCAAACCAATTCCAGACCCATTCCGGTGGTTCCTGGTCAAAATGATAATTTTACCTCTAGGCGCCCCGATCGCCCTCGTTAATCGCACTGGCTCTAGGTATCAAACCGGTACACCTCCAGGGGTACTCCCACGAGTATTTTGAACTTTTAAATCCCTTTCTAGTCAATTCCGGACCCGTTCTAGCATTTTTTCAATTAAAATGACCATTTTGCCTCTAGTGGGCCAATCATCCCATTCAACCACGTGGGCCCTGGGTATCAAATCGAAAAACCCCTAGGACACTCTTGATATTGTTTCCAACCTTAGAATCCCATCACGGTTGAATTTGGACCAATTCTGGTATTTTTTTAATTCAAATGACCATTTTGCCCCTAGTGGGCTAGTCATCTTTTTTAACCACACCGACTCTAGGTATCAAATCGGTAATTCCATGGGGCACTCCCATGAGTACCCCCAATGTATAAGTGCCATCCCAATCAATTCCGGGCCCATTTTGGTATTTTTCAGTCCAAATGACTATTTTACCCTTAGTGGACCAGTCATCTTTTTCAACTATTCCGGCTCTGAGTATCAAACTGGCAACCCCTGAGGCACTCCTGAGTACCCTTGTCTCTTTTCCAGTTGGGCCTTGCAGCCTACCTGATTTTCAGATCAAACCAGAGTCACTCACAGTGGAGCCAAGCCAAAAAAAATAGCTTAAAGCCACTAGGAGTGGCGCCCAGATCTTTGCCTTGCGGCCCAAGTCGATTCAAATCTTCAGAATCATTGTCATACTAACGTGGCGCCACTCCTAAAAGTACCACCTCCTCCAAATTTTTGCCTATAAATACAGAGCACCCCCTAGCATATTCGAAGTCCAAAAACCGTAACAAAGCTCTACCAGACTCTCTACAGCCCCCTAAAATCCTCAAAACCCTGGTTCTCTCAAAAGCTCTAGCCCTCCTCTAGCCTTAAACACTGAAACGCTAGCTTTCTCACTCGATTGAAGATCAAGTACAGCCCTTGGAAGCTCTTCAAGGCCATTGCAAGGTTCAAGCAAGTCCTCCATTGAAGCATTCAAGCTAACAGGAAGACAAGATAGGGTTTCTCTTTAAAGTTTATACTCTCCCCCCCTCTCTCTTCTCCCTCATAGTCCACTTAGACTATTCTCTCTTTTAATCCCCATCTTCAACCCTCATCTTCTTGCATACTTGAAACAAGAGGACCTTAGGTCCATACCTGGGGGAAGCTTTGGGAAGGTCACCATGTCAGGGGTCTTCCTTTAGCCTAACTAATCAGTCTTAAGGCCCCTTGTAATGTGGTGAAACCTTCAATCTTGTATGTTCACGACCCTTATACATTATATTTATTATGTTCATGCATTGTTCTTATTTTCAAACCCATAAACTGTAGGATGATTCTAACCTCCTCATGGTTAGGGTTTCCCTAGAAAAGTGACATATTCAAAGCGACCAACAAAGTCCACATTAGGGTTTCAAGCCCCAACTTGTTTTCAAAATCACAACCCTAAAATGATTCTAGCCTTTCCATGATTAGGATCGTTTCAGGAAAGTGACATATTCAAAGAGGCCTCCAAGGGCCACATTAGGGTTTTAAGCCTTATAACATCTCTTTCAAAATGGTTTTCAAAGTTTTTGTTGCATCATGCTTTACAAAATTGCATAACTCTCTTGAGTTGTTTTTACAAAGTGTCACATAAAATCATAGATTTTCAAATCAAAAAGCTTCACATGAAATCATAGAGATCTCTAAATCAAATCATTTCACTTTGGAAACCAAATCAAATCTTCTATTTTTTTAAACAAATCCAATTTTCTATTTTTGGAAACAAAATCCAATCTTCTATTTTCGGAAACAAATCAAATCCTCTATTTTTGGAAACAAAATTAGGACTTTCCTCTTTCAAGACTTTCCTGAAATAAAAACTTTCATTTTTCAAAACTTTCCTAAAATAAAACTTTTCTCTTTTAAAACTTTCGTAAGGTAAAATTTTCATTTTTCAAAACTCTCCGAAAGTAAAACTTTCCTTTTTCAACTAAAAATCATACATTTCCATATTGCATCAAATCAAACCTTTTCTACTTCAAGGCATCCTTCCTAAACCCTAGGTTACTTGCACCTCAAGTCACTTCCAACCCTAGGTTGTCTAACCTTAGGTCCGCCAAACCTTAGAATGTCTAATCCTAGGTCCACAAAATCCTAAGTCAACCTAACCCTGAGTCAATCTACCCCTAGATTACTTTAACCCTAATTTCCTCAACCAAGATTAGGAGGCTTCAAGATTGTAACTTTGGGACCCTTTTTCAAACTTCAATTCCAACCCAAAAATGTTTTAAAATGATCTTTTAAAATTGTCTCAATCCAAAATGGCTAGACCCTTATCATTTTTCAAAAACTATTTCTAAAACGACTTCAAAAACTCACAATCGTAAGGCGATCCTAGCCCCTTCTTGTTTAGGGTTTCCTAAGAAAAGTGATACATCAAATGAAACCTATAAGGTTCATATTCGCGTTTCAAACCCTAAATATTTTATAAAATCATTTTTCAAAAACTATTTTCAAACATCACATTCTTGAAACTACCCTAGGCCTTCTATGGTTAGGGTTGTCCAAGATCAAGTAAGATATTCAAATAAGGAAAGTTTCTACCCGCCCCTCTTTTTAAGAATATTTTTCAAAAATCATAGCCTTGAAGGAGCATAGTTCTTACAAAGATAACCCTCAAATGCAATGAAACATCAACATACATTTAAAAAGTCATATAAAAAACTATTTTCAAAAATCTTTTCAAGACAAGTTCACAAGAGCTTTTAAAAGTCGAAACTCATCTTTAAAAGCTTTCAAGTTCTATTTCTAAAAACACTCCAACATCCAATTTCAAATCAAAACTCTCTTAAGTTCAAGTTTCAAAACATTCCAAAACTCCCATGAGTCTTTTTTCAATTGGACTCTTGTCTAAACTACGACTAACATGATTCTCGTCAAACGAGATACGTAGGCAACCTTTATAGGTGCGGTCATAACCCCTTTTCAAAATCTAACCCCAACTTCCTTTCAAACCTTTTCTTTTTTAATTTGCATCATGCAGCATTCATCCCAAAAGTGATGATAAAACCCTTTGTCGAAATCTTTTTTAAGTAAACACAAGTAGACAATTAGGAACTAGAGATTCAAGTTAGTAAACCTAAGGTGAGTGACTCTCGGATATCTTCCCTACACATAACCAACCCCCAAACCATAGATCTCTATTTCAAAAACCAAAATCGAAGTCATTTTTCAAAAGAGCTTAAAACATTTTCAAAGGTTGCCAAATAACCCTATTTTCTAAAACACCTCGTAAAAAGATGTTTTCAAACCATTTTCAAAAAAACCTAAGTTTGATCCTCGGATTACATGTAGTTTTGGGTGACTGTTGTACCCCGATTTTTCGCACTCAAGAAAAACACGTACAAGTGGAAAAAACACGGTACTCTCTTGTTAGAACTCATCTTCCTAGAAAGACGAGTGTGACTAGATTTGAATTAGAAATTGATTTGAATAAGGGCTTTTAGAAAACGGTTTGGAGTCACCACCTAACTTGATTAAGGTGAGTTACGTCACCTAAAACTAAGTGCAATCCGAAGATTAAACTTAGGATTTTTAAAAATGTTTTAAAAACTTCCTCAAGAGAGGGTTTTTAAGAAAATAGGTTGTTTGGCAACCTTTAGAAAGATTTAAACCCTTTTTGAAAATAACTCCATTTTGGTCTTTGAAAACAGTGATTCTAGGTTTAAAAGTTGGTAACGTGTAAGGAAGATATTCTAAGATCATCACCCTACCCCGCCCTTACAGTACCTATATGTCTATTCACCCTAGGTTCACTCAATTAGAATATTTGATTAATAAATATCCAATGCTATCCACTTTCAAAAAGAATTTTTTAAAAAGAAGTTTGACATGATGCATGATATACAAGTGCAAGAAAAAGATTTGATTTGAAAAATAAATTTGAAAGAAAGATTTGATTTTGAAAATAGATTTGAAAAGAAGATTTGAAATTTGAAAGAAGGTTTTAGAAATTGAAAACTTAAAATAGATTATGAAATTGAAAACTTGAAGAAGAGTATGGAATTAGAAATTTGAAAAATGTTATAGAATTAGAAACTTAAAAAAGGTTGTGGAATTAAAAATTTGAAAAAAAGTTGTGAAAATTGGAGATTTGAAAAAGGTTTGTGAAAATTAGAGATTTGAAAAAGGTTGTGACCGCACTCATGAGGGTTGCCTACGTATCCCTTTGTTAGGAATCAAGTCAGTCGTAGTTTAGAGATTTTGAAAAGTTTTACTTGAACAAGTTTGATTTGAAAATAGTTTGATTTGAACTTGAAATAGAAGATTTGAAATTGAACTTAGACTTAGAATTGGACTTTGATTTGAAAATATGGAACTTAGAAGTAGAATTTTGACTTAATTTGGAAAAGATGGAGTTGAGTTTTGAAAATATCTTGACTTAGATTGAAGTTTAAAAATCATCTTGGTTTGGAAAAGAGTTAAAACTTCTTAACTTAGGATTAGGGTTGAACTAGGGTTTGACTTCCTAAGGTTTAGGTAATCTAGGGTTGAAGCATGTACTTGAAGTAGGAATGTTTGATTTAGACTTGAAAATTTTGATTAAGAAAAGTTTTAGTCTAGAAAACTTATAGTTAGGAAAGATGAGACTTAAAAAAGATTTAAAAACGATTTGATTTGATTTAGAAACACTTGACTTGAAAGGGACTTGTAAAGATGTAAGTTGATTATTTGATTTGAAAGAGTTTAGAAAGTTAAGGTTTAGGAAATATTGAATTTTAGAAATCTCTGAATTAGAAAAGTTTCAAAATAGGAAAGTTTCATTTTAGGAAAGTATCAAATTAGAAAAGTTTTGAATTTGGAAAGTTTTATTTTTAGGAAAGATTTGAATTTAGAAAGATTTGAATTTGGAAAGTTTTGAAGTTAGAAAGTTTTGAGTTTAGAAATATTTAAAATTAGGAAAGTTTTAGAGTATGGAAAGATATAATAAGTTGAGATTTAGAAATGTTTGAAATTAGGGAAGATTTGAATTAGGAAAAGTTGAAACTAGAAAAGGTTTGAATTAAGAAAGATTTGATTCCTATTTCCTAAAGTAGAAGATTAAATTTTATTTCTAAAAATGGATGATTTGATTTCTAAAATTGGAGGATTTGATCTAATTTCCTAAACGGGAAGATTAGATTTTGACATGGAATTGGAAAGGTTAAGTTTTGGAAGTCTAGGATTTAGAAACTTATAATTTGGTGTAGAAGATAGTTTTTGGAAACCTATGATTTGATGTTGAAAAAAAAAGAGGTTTTAGAAACCTATGATTTGATGTAGAAAAAGAGTTCATGATTTTAGGAAAGAGAACTATGATTTCCTAAACATGGACTCTAGGGCTTGACTTGGAGTCCAAGAAAAATAGTTTTTAGAAGGGAGATATTTGAAAAGAGTTTTTAGGAAGGAAGTTTGAAAAGGGTTTTTAGAAAGTAGATTTTTTAAGAGAGTTTTTGGAAAGAAGTTTGAAAAGCAAATTTGGAAAGGGGTTTTAATATGGACTTTTGACATCTTTTGAATGTCTCACTTTCCTAAAACGATTCTAACCATAAAAAGATTAAAACCATTCTAAGTTGGTGGTTTTAGAAACAACATGAATTTGAAATATGGACCATAATGATCACATTGAATATTGCACTTTCCTAAAACAACCCTAACCATGGAATGACTAGAATCATCTTAAAATTGTGACTTTGATAAAACACAATTTCGGGTTTACACCCAAAATATGAACCTTGATAGTCACAATGAACATAACACTTTCCTAAAACCACCCTAACCATGGAATGGCTAGAATCACTCTAGGATTGTGATTTTGAAAACAAGTTTGAAGAAGGGATTTTGAATGTAAGTTTTGAAAGAGAGTTTTGATGCAAGTTTGAAAACAAATTTGAAAACAAATTTGAATACATGTATGAATATGATATGCATAATGCAAGAAAGGTCGTGAATAGAAGAAAGCCCTTCAACAAGGGGGTCGAACCCACACCATCAAGAGTCGAATTTGAAGAAAGCTCTTGACACGATGACCTTCAACAATTCTTCCTAGGCATGAATTGGGAAGTCCCTTATTTCAAGCATTCAAGAAAGGAAGGTAGAAGCTAGGGGATTAAAATAGAAGAAACCCCAAGTGGGCTAGGAGGGAGAAGAGAGAGAGGGGAATTACATAAAAGTAAATCAAAAGCTTACCTTATCTTCTTCTTGCTTTGTTTACTTTGCTTTGCTTGAACTTTGATAACCTTGAAGTTGTAACACCTTAAGTCTTCAATGGAGGCCTTGGAGGCTTATGTTTGAGTGTAGGAGGTGTACAGAGGCTAGGGTTTAAGTGTATGGAGGTTAGGGCTTGAAGAAGCTAGAGAGGGCTAGGGTTTGGAGGGACTTCAAGTTCTGGATTTCAAGAGGCATCATTTTTGGACTAAGTTTATGGACCCATTTCACGTAGGGGGAGGGTCTGTATTTATAGGCAACTAACTAACATGGCACCTGTTACAGTGGCGCCAGGGTGAAAATCCCACTGGCGCCACAAGGAGTGGCGTCAGGCCATTTACTGGCTCGGCGCCCCTACTAGTGGAGTTAGCCACTTAGGAAAGTTTTTAAGGTGGCAAGAAATGTATCGTTTGACCCTTGGCATGCAAGGCAAAAGATTTGAGCACTTGTCCTAGTAACTACCATGCAATTTTTGGCTTGGCCCCACTAAGAGTAACTCCAGAAAGTCCGGGAATGATCCGAAAGGTTCCGAGTAACCAGACTCAGTCGGAAATGAATGGGAAACCTCGAGAGAGTATCTCAGAGGTAACTAGCTTGAGAAGCAATGCTAGAATGTTTGAAAAGGTCGATCGGCCCACCAGGGGTAAAACATTCAATTAAACTAAAGAAACACCGAAATGGACTCGAAATGACCAGTGAGAAGGCTTAAAGGTTGGAAACACTATTGAGAGTGTTCTGAAAAGTTGTTGGTTTGATACCCAGAGCCGGTGTGGTTGGAAAAGGCGACTGACCCACTAGGGACAAAACGGTCATTTTACACCAGATTTGCCGGGATAGACTCAAAATGATCCGTAAAAGTGTGGAAAGGTTGGGAATGCTATTAGAAATTGTTGACTCCATGCCTTGATTTTCATGATAATTAAACATTGTGTTAGTTTACTAATAAATTGAATTAGTGTGTAGATCAATGAGAAATATGTTTTAAACCTAAAGCTTAATGTATGTCAAAATAGATGCACAAAAAGTCAACGATTGAGCAATGCACCAAAATAGAGAAATAGCACATATTCAAACATTAAATCAATGATTTGAATTTGAAGAAATTGAAAGTGTTCAAAAGACGAGCTCATCAAGTTTGTGAAGATTCAATGAAGAATCCAGAAGAAGATTTTAAAGAAACCAAAATGAATTCAATCCAAATTGAATTAGAGACATTCTTAAATAACCACATTGGATTGGAGGTCATTATACCCAAAAGAGAAGACTCCTTGAAGATCTTAAAGTCTTTTAAAGCTAAGTTGATCAAGGAAAGCATGGAAGATATATTTTGGGCAGAAGTGTCGACACATGGATTTGAAGTGTCGACAAATGAAGACAAAAGGCCAAACTCTGAGAAATGAATGTTCAAGTGTCGACACATGGATTTGAAGTATCGACACATGGAGACAAAGGACAAGAGCTGGAGAATGTAGATATGAAGTGTCGACACATGAAATAAAGTGTTGACACCTGGAGACTAACGGCTATATTTTTAAACGTTATATTGGATTGAACTCACATTAAATGAGCCCTTAACTACCACTAACAGATGAATTCAATTTAGGGCTTTATATGCAAGCCTCCAAATGCATTTAAGGACAATAGTTACTACATTCTACTGATTATTGAGCTAAAAATTCTTCCAACGTCTGAAATTCTCTTTGTCCTCAAGAGTTCACATTTAGTGAGTTATTCAATTCTCATCTACTTTCATAGAGAGTGTGTACTTCAATTGTATATCTCTATTTGCTTGGGAGTTAGAGTTTAAGTGTTCTCTAGTGGAAGAAAAATACTTGTAAGTTTGAGAAAGCTTGGACAAAATTCTTGTAGCATTGAAGCTAGGGTGTAAGCTTCAAGGGGATCTTGGGGTGTAGCTTTGTAATTGGACATTGCATTGTAGAAGAAGACTTCAAGGGGATCTTGGGGTGAGGACGTAGACCATAAGTTGTGGTTGAACCTCGGTAATTCTTGGTGTTTTTCTTTCATTCAATCTTGATTATTTTGCGT
>CM065386.1:45885000-45892500 GCA_033060915.1 Euryodendron excelsum | reverse complement strand
GAATTTCAAACTTTATCAAATGGACGTTAAAAGTGCATTCCTAAATGGTTTTATTACTGAAAAGGTATATGTTGAGCAATCCCCCGGATTTGAATATCCAAAATTTCTTAATCATATTTTCAAATTAACAAAAGCATTATATGGTTTGAAGCAAGCCCCAAAGGCTTGGTATGAAAGATTAAGCAAGTTTTTTTATTGAAAAAGATTTTTCTAGAGAAAAAATAGACATTACCCTTTTTATCAAGATCAAAAACAATTATATGCTTTTAGTACAAATATATGTGGATGATATTATATTCAGTGCTACTAATGAGTCGTTTTGCAAGGAATTTGCTAAGTGTATGTAGAGAGAATTCGAAATGAGTATGATGGGTGAACTCAATACTTCCTCGGTCTTCAAATCAAGCAATTAAAGGAAGGAACATTTATCAACCAAGCCAAGTACATCAAGGACTTGATCAAAAAGTTTGGCACGGAAGATGCAAAACCTCTAAGTACTCCAATGAGTACTTCAACAAAATTAGATGGCTATGAGAAAGGTAAACCAGTAGACATTAAGCTTTATAGAAGCATGATAGGTTCTTTATTATAACTAACTGCTAGTAGGCCAAATATTATGTTTAGTGTTTGTTTATGTGCTAGATTTCAATCAAATCCTAAAGAATCTAATGTGACTGCTATGAAAAGAATCTTTTGTTATCTCAAGCACACACCTAACCTTGAATTGTGGTATCCAAAGGGCACATCTTTTAATTTGATTGGTTACACTGATGCTGACTATGCGGAAAGTAGAGTTGATAGGAAGAGCGCAAGTGGCTCTCGCCAACTCCTAAGCAACATGATTGTGTCTTGGTGTAGTAAGAAACAAAATTCGGTTGCCCTCTCCACAGCTGAGGCTGAATATGTAGCAGCTGGTAATTGTTGTGCTCAAGTATTGTGAATTGAACAACAATTAGAAGATTATGATATCTTATTTGATCATATTCCCATTCGATGTGACAATACTAGTGTTAAAAAATTGACTAAAAATCCTATTCAACACTCTCGCACAAAACAAATTAAGATTAGATATCATTTCATAAGAGATTATGTGCAAAGAGGCGATATTGAACTTGATTTTGCAAGCACAAACATGCAATTGGCTGACATTTTTATAAAACATTAAGTGAGAATAAATTTTGCATAATAAGAAGAGAATTGGAAATGAGTGATCCTATATTTTGATCCTTGTTAAATTTGAATGACATTCATATTATTTGTGTTTTTAAATATAATCAAGTGCATTGATTATTTGTATGAAATGTATTTACAATTCATTGCATGCTCATGTTAGTACACATTATCATCTCTGGACCAAAAGTCGACCCCTGAGTTCATAGATATCTAATCTAGCACAATCTATCTCAAAGTGTTGACACTTCATTCTCATGTGTCGACACATGAGAACAGAGAGTTCAAGATGAATTTTTGCAACCCATGTGTCGACACTTCATTTTCATATGTCAATACATGCTACGAGTCTTTATATCTAAAATACCTTTGTTTTAACGTCATTTGAATTTTTCCTCTCTCTCGCTATATATCTATCTCTCTCCCTCCATCTTTGCACCAAACCCAACCGTCACTAACCAACCCCTCAAATCTCTCTCTTAAACATCCTATAAACCCTAAGCAATCCTTTCCCAACCTCTTAGAACCCTCGAAGATCCCTCCATGGCACCAAAAATTCCTAAACCATAGAAGGGCTCGAAAGCCCTAGTTGTATCAACACCTCATGCTCCGAAAGGCCAAAAGAGAAAATCCAAAGGGAATTCTAGCAAGGATAAAGGGAAGAAGAAGAGAAGTAAGAAAGGAGAACTGGTATCCTCAATTGCCCTAGAAAGGAATACATTGTATTTCAGTGAGGATAAAGCATAAGAAAGGTACAATACAAATTTTTCTCTTAAAAATGTCTTTAATGGTAGATGGGTGGACTACAATTTCTTTGATTCTTACAAATTTGAGTTGAGTACAAAATTGGCAAATCTGGGTTGGAAAACCTTAACCACATTAAGGGACGATGTTTATCCTGATTTAGTTACACACTTTTATGCCAATGCTGAAAGAGAATATGGAGAAGTATCTATTGTAAGTTATGTCAAAGGTGTTTGTTTTACTTTGGATAGAACTGTAATAAGACACATTCTTGGAATTGGGCTTAGTGAAGAAGTTTATCAAAATAATGTATACAAAAAAGAACAATTAAAAGTTTTGTATAAAAAAGAAATGTATGAGTGTTTGCAACCAATTACCAATGATTTGCCTCTTGAATTGAGATTAGTACATCACTTTACTTGTACTATTTTCACCCCTAAAACTGGAAGATATGAGTATGTTTCCGAGAAAGAGCTATTTTTCTTATGGGCGTATTTAAATAATTCTCGAATTGATTTGCCTCTATTTATCTTGGATCACATGTACAAAGCCACAATTGCCGGAATCAGTCTGCCCTATGGTATCTTCCTAACTAAAGTTTTCAAACATTTCAAGATTGATTTGAACAATGAGAAGAAGAGATCCCCCAAATCCATTAGTAATGAGTATAAGGTAAAGACTCTCAAAAGAATGGGGTACATTCTGAAGAATAACAAATGGACTCCTAAAAAGCCTTCAGAGGGTGATGCTTCAAAAGAAAATGCCACAACTGGGAGTACCTCTAGGGCAAAGAGTGCCAAGAGAAACCTCATCCAAGACTTGGAAGGAAGTGAAGGGATTATAGCTAAGTTTATGAAACAAGTAATGGAATCTTTGGGGAAACTGAAATAGAAGGCAGACATTGCTGCCACAAGGATGATGTTTGTGGAAAGACAAGTGAGAGAATTGAAAAAGAAAGTGAAAATACTAAGGCATGGGAAAGCAAAAATGATAAAAGAAGAAGAACAAGAAGAAGATGTGGAAGGAAAGGAAGAAGAATTAAAAGAAGAAAATAAGGCAAATGAGGAAGAAACTGGAGAAGGAGAAAAAGAAGGTGAGGAAGAAGGAGAAAAAGAGGGTGAGGAAAAAAGAGAAAAAAAGGCTGAAGAAGGAGGAGATGGTAAGAAGAAGAGCATACTGGGAAGGACATTGAGGTAGAGGAGCAAGGCCAAGAGGAAGATTATTTAGGAACTAAATCTGATGCCTCGCTTCCCTCTTCTCCTGGTCGCAAATATAGGCTGAGGGATAGGCCTGGAAAGAAGTTCTCCAACACCAAAGATAACCCCCTTGTCCTAACCTCATCACCACCAGCCTCTCCCCACTAAGATCACCTACCTTATCCCACCTCTCTCTCATTTGCATTTTTATTGTTGCATATGTATGAACTTTGTTTATGTTAAAGGATGGTGTGTTATCCTCAAGACAATTTTTTTTGTAATATTCTGTGGATGTTAATTGACTAATCTTTTATAATGTTTTGTGAATGAAATATAACCTTGTTGTTATGAAAGCTTGATGCCCTTGACTGGTTGAATGCTTCGCTTGTTGCCCTATTTATAGTAATTATCTTGATTTAAATTTTTTTTATTGTTGTACCTGTCTCTATTATATACTTTTATTTATCTTTTTGATGACTTGACAAAAGGGGGGAGAAGCATAGTAAAGCAGCAAAATGATAAATGGAGAAGATTGAAACGGTTTATATAAAAAAATGGTATAGCATGTTTTCAAAAAACGAAAATGTTAGGCGGAGAATATTGATGATTCATGGAAGAATAGTAAAAAATGAATACTTTTAGGATCATGTTTCTCAAATGCCATGGTTTATACATATGACATATGCATATGATTACTTTAAAAACATTACTTTGAAGAATTTTTGCATCAATTGCAAAACCACAAAACAAAGGGGGAGCATTTTCTGGTATGAAATTTGATTCCACTTACTTCATTTTGTCTTATACTTATTTTTGCAAAGGTTTTGTCATCATCAAAAAGGGGGAGATTGTTGACTCCATGCTTTGATTTTGATGATAACTAAACCTTGTGTTAGTTTACTAATAAATTTAATTAGTGTGCAGACCAATGAGAAATATGTTTTAAACCTTAAGCTTAATGTTTATCAAAATGGATGCACAAGTTAAGGATTGAGCAATACACCAAAATAGAGAAATGACACCTATTCAAACATCAAACCAATGATTTGAATTCGAAGAGATTGAAAGTGTTCAAAAGAAGAGCTCATCAAGTTTATGAAGATTCAATGAAGAATCCAAGAGAAGATTTTAAAGAAACCAAAATGAATTCAATCCAAATTGAATTGGAGACATTCTTAAATAACCATATTGGATTGGAGGTCATTATACCCCAAAGAGAAGACTCCTTGAAAATCTTAAAGTGTTTTGAAACTAAGTTAATCAAGGAAAGCATGAAAGATATATTCTAGACAGAAGTGTCAATACCTAGATTTGAAGTGTTGACACATGAAGACAGAAGGCCAAAGTCTGATAAATGAATGTTCAAGTGTCGGCACATGGAGACAGAGGACAAGAGCTGGAGAATGTAAACATGAAGTGTCGACACTTGGAAACTAACGACTATATTTTTAAACGTTATATTGGACTGAACTCGTATTAAATGAGCCCTCAACTACCACCAACGGGTGAATTCAATTTAGGACTTTATATGCAAGCCTTCAAATGCATTTAAGGACAAGAGTTACTACATTCTACTAATTATTGAGCTGAAAATTCTTCCAACTTCTGAAAATTCTCTTTGTCCTCAAGAGTTCACATTTAGTGAGTTATTTAATTCTCATCTACTCTTCATAGAGGTTGCATACTTTAATTGTATATCTCTACTTTCTTGTGAGTTAGAGTTTGAGTGTTCTATACTGGAAGAAAAACACTTGTAAGTTTGAGAAAGTTTGGACAAAATTGTTGTAGCATTGAAGCTTGGGTGTAAGCTTCAAGAAGTGTGAGTTGGGCATTTCAACTAGCCTCTACTTTGTAATTGGACATTGCATAGTGGAAGAAGACTTCAAAGGGATCTTGGGGTGAGGATGTAGACTACAAATTGTGGTTAAACCTGAGTAATTCTTGGTGTCTTTCTTTGTGCTTTGCTTTCATTCAATCTTGATTATTTTGCATCACACATACCTTAAATCACTGTTTCATTGCTTAGATTAATTTTAACTAGTCTTAATTATAATTATTTTTTAAAAACCCAATTCACCTCCCCCCCCCCCTCCTTGGGTTGCCTTTTGGGCAAACAGAAACACCCTCGAGAGGTAACCAGTTTGATACCCAGAGTCAATGTGGTTTCTAGAGGCAATCTGATGCCTAAGGGAAAAATGGTCATTTTGACCAGATAGTCTCGAAATTGGTCTGAAACCGACTCGAAGGCACTTAAAAATGCCGAATTGTCTTTGGACAATCTTGGAAGGGTGGACTTACCACTCTAAAGACTTAGGTACTTTCTCAAAAAACGTGCCAAAAAAGGCCTAAGGGGCAGTTTGGTTATTTTTCACCGGAGTACACTAGCAGGCACTGGTGTTGACCTAGGTTTTGAGTGTTTTTGCCACTCTGGCGGTGTATGATGAGTTGGTTTCCAAAGGTATCCCATCCTTTGTTAAACGTGTCAAGGCCAAGAGGCGTGTTCAGTCTCGTGACATAGGGGTTTTGTTGGCAATTCCCAATGTCGACCTGTTTACGAGTGTTTCTGCCACTCTAACTGTTGTGATATTTGCTAATGTTTCTGCCATTCTGACGGGATGCGTTCATTCCAAAGACAGCCTAATCTCAAGAAGCTACTAGATGGATTTGTCGTCTAAGGGATCAACTTTCTCGAAAGATGTGCCGAATAATGGATATTCTACATTGGCGGGCTAACAGGCACCACAAGTAAACCGTTATACCATCTCAGGGACTTGGGTTCTATCCCGGTCAATAGGCTTGAAGGGACTTACTGTTTTGAGGAGTTTTCTCAAAAAACATGCCAAACTGGATGGACTTACAGTATGAGGGATCAACTTTCTCGAAAGACGTGCCAGATTGAGTTTGATTGAACTAAAGGGGAATTGAAATTGGAATTGAGTTTGAGATTGAAATAAGGACTTACCATCTTTAGGAAGACGTGCCAACTGGAAATGGACCGAGCGATGCCCTAAAGGTATTTTGTAATACCCGCAATTTCCTATTTAACTACATTACATCCCTAGCGGGATTGAGAAGACCCAGCCAAAGGAATCATAAGCCAAAAGCAAGGACTTTCCAAGCCTAACCCAAACCGTATGTCAAAAACTGGCTTCATAGGAGCTCGATCCCCGAAAAAGTGCTCCGAAGCACATTACCCGACAAAATTCGCACCGATTTGAGCCCTAACTTTAAACGGAGATTTCTCTCTCGTTTTTCGACGTATTTTGACACATCATATGTCTAAAATTATCTACTTTTTGAGTCCAACCCCTTCGTAATCTTAGAACTCAATTCTGTAGTGTTTCGGTCTCCCAAAAAACCCTCGAAAGCTGCTACACCTGGAAATTCGTAATCAATTTTACCGAAACTTCAGTTTGAGCTTTCTCTCTCACCCAGTATCGGAATCGTACAAAATTTTAACCTAAACCAATCAATTTTTTGAGATCTTTCTACTACATTTTCAGATTAAGCGTTCGATAAGAATTGAAGTCCTAAACTCAGCCATTTCAGACTGAGACTACCTTTCATTTTACTTTATGTGTTGTGGTAGCCCACCAACTTTGCATGGCTAACTATCACCTACACATAAAGTGCATGTAATGCACTCATGGCTGCATACATGACCCATACCAAATACCATATTGTATTGCTATCACATGGTTAACCATCACATGCATGGCTTGATATATATATTGGTCACACTTGTATGAAACCAACACTAACACACGCACACTATACACAAATTTAAAACACACACACACACCAATCACAACACTTGGTCAAAGCCTCACACACTTATCACAAGGCAAGAAGACATATTAAACTCCTTTGCCTCCCCACTTGCCGTGCAAAGAATACCCATGCAACCAATAGGTGACTAAGTTGTAGAGAAAGAATTGAATAGAGACAAACCAAGAGAATAAGGTGGAGTGTGTGCATATACACTCACCAATGAATGAGTATTCCTTGATGAACACAAGGGAACCTTTGACCACTTCTTACTGGATGTTTTACAGAGAGAAAAAAAGAGAAGGGGAGACAGAAAGAGAGGAGAAGAACCATGCATGAAACCCCATGCAACCTATATAGCAGCTGATATAGAGAGGGAGTGAGGGTAGTGAGTGTGTTTTATTAAAGAGAAGAACAGCTATTTAGAGAAAGAAAGGGAGAGAGATGGGGAGAGAGAAGGAGAGGGAACACCCATGGGAGTTGAACCTGTTGGAAATTTATATTAAAAGACATGCTTTGTATAATGGCTTTAGTATTTATTAATAAATTAGTTATTCCATTTTAATGAGAATCTATGTGAGCAATGTTTGCATTACGTTATTTAATAATTGTGCATGTGTAT
>CM065386.1:45862500-45880000 GCA_033060915.1 Euryodendron excelsum | reverse complement strand
GGAGATTAGGAAAGATTGGATTTAGGAAAAGTTTGAATTAGGAAATGTCCGATTTAGGAAAGTTTCGAATTAGGAAAGTTTCATTTTTGGAAAGTTTTGGAATTAGGAAAGTTTCAACTTAGGGAAGTTTTCAAATTAAGAAAGTTTCAAAATTAGGAAGGTTTTGAATTAGGAAAGTGTCATTTTAGGAAAGTTTTGGAATTAGGAAAGTTTTCGACTTAAGAAAGTTTTGAATTTGGAATGTTTTGAAATAGGGAAGTTTTGAAAATTGAAAAGTTTCGTTTTAAGAAAGGTTTTGAAATTGGGAAGTGTTAAATTTAGAAATGTTTTGAATTAGGAAAGTTTAGTTTAAGAAAGGTTTAGAATTTGGAAAATTTCAAGTTAAGAAAGTTTTGAATTTTGGAAAGCTTAGAATTTTAGAAAAATTTTAAATTAGGAAAGATTTAGAAAAGGTTTGAATTTAAGAAAGTTTTGAGTTTAGAAAGTTTAGGATTTAGAAAGTTTTAGAGTTTTAGTTTTAGACAATCTTGAGATTAGGAAAGGTTTGAGTTTAAGAAAGGTTTGAAAGCTTAGATTTGGAAAGAGGTAGAATTAGGAAAGAGTGGAGTTAGGAAGGATGTAGAAATTAAGTTTTAAAATTTAGGAAAGATTTTTATGTTCAAGTTTTAGAAACTTAAGATTTAGGAAAGAAGAAGTTTAGGAAGGATTCGAATTAGGAAAGATTTGGATTAGGAAGGGATTGGATTTTGTTTCTAAAAGAGAGAGGTTGGATTTTGTTTCCAAAAACGGAGGACGGGATCTAGTTTCCTAAACGGGGAGATTTGATTTGGTTTCCTAAAGGGAAGATAGGATTTGGCAAGAATTTGGAAAGGGAGATTCTAGAAACCCTAGATTTGGAAAACTATAGTTTCGACGTAGAAAACAGGCTTTGGAAACATGTATAGTTTTGATGTAGAAAACAAGAGGTTTTAGGGAAAAGTTTGAAAATCATGTTTTTGGAAAGAAAATTAGGGTTTCCTAATTGTAGGTTCTAGAGCTTGACTTGGGCTCTAAGGAAAGAGTTTTTAGGAAGTGCGTTTTTGGAAACGAAGATTTTTAGAAGGGAATCCTAGGGAGGAGTTTCTAGAGGGAAGAGTTTTTGAAAAGAGAGTTTTTGGAAAGATTTTTGGAGAAAGTTTTTCTAGGAAAGAGACCTAGGGAACGTTTTTAGAAAGTGGACTTTGAAGAGAGCATTTTGGAAAGGAATTGAAAAAGGAGGTTTTGAAAATTAGATTTTTGGAAAGAGTTTTTAGAAAACAATTTTGGAAAGGAGAGTTTTAGGAAAATATGTTGGAAATGAGATTTTTAGGAGGAAGGATTTTTGAAAAAGGAGTTTTTTTAGAAGGTATAAAAACATCTCACTTTCCTAAAGCAATTCTAACCATAAGAGGGCTAGAACCACTTTAGGAAAGCGGTTTTGAAAACAACAAGATTTGAAAATATGGACCATATTGGTTACTTTGAATGTAACACTTTCCTAAAGCAATCCTAGCCATGGAAAAGCTAGAATCACCCTAGGATTGTGGTTTTGAAAACAAGTTTTTGAAAAGGGAATTTTGATGCAATTTTGAAAATAAGTTTGAAAACGGCTTTTGGAAGATGCAAGATCATGATATGCACAATGCAATTTTGGGGTCGTGAACATACAATGCTAAGGCCTCACCACATAATCAAGGAGGTCGGACCCACGTGGTCTCTGGTTAGACTAGAAGAAAGCCCCCGACATGGTGACTCTCCAATAGCCCAATCCTACATCTGGACCGGGAATCCCCTTGTTTCAAGCATGCAAAGAAAGGGGGGGGAAGAGATGGGGGATTAAAATAGAGAAAACCCAAGTGGGTTAGGAGAGAGAAGAGAGAGGGGGGAAGTGCGGAAATTTAAATAGGGAGCCTACCGTATGTCTTGTTTGTTTTGCGCGCCTTGCTTGTCTTCGAACTTCGTCTTCAATCTTCAAGAGTTGTCTTCAAGCTTTAGATGGTAGCTCTTCAAGTCTTTGAAGGAAGGTTGAAGGCTAGTGTATGAGTATATGGGGGTGTGTATGAGTGTATATGGGGCTAGGGTTTGTGTATGGTGGCGAGGGTTTGGAAAACCTAGGGAAGCTAGGGTTTTGGAGGTGCTCGAGCTCTATATATCGAAATATATGATTTTTAGGTTGAGTTTGCGGATCCTTTTCACATTGGAGGAGGTTTTGTATTTATAGAGGTTGGACAACACTGGTGCCTGTTGTAGTGGCGTCAGGCCAGAATTTACACTTCCTAGTGGCGCCAGCCATTTATGAAATGTTTAAGGTCGGCAAGCAACGTATCTTTGACTAGATTTGGGCGCCTATACTAGTGACTACCATGCAATTTTTGGCCTGGCTTCACTAGGAGTGACTCTGAAAAGTCCGAGAATGATTTGAAGGAGCCGGGAATGACCCGGAAGGCCGAAAAAGAGCAGGAACACTTAAAATAATGTCTTGGAGGTATTTGACTTGAGAAATAAGGATAAGATGGGCCGGAAAGGTTGACCAGCCCTTTAGGGGCAAAACGGTCAATCGGACCGGGAAACTGCCGGGACAGACTCAGACTGTCCCGGAAGAAGACTTGGGATCTAGAAACATTATTCAGAATGTTCCCAGAGGTTCCAGTTTGATACCCAGAGCCTGTGTGATTGAAAAAGGAGACCGGCCCACTAGGGGCGAAACGGTCATTTTGTACCGGGTTAGCCGGAACTGACTCGGAATGATCCGAAAAGACAAAGAAAGATTTAGAACACTATAAAAAGTATTCTCGGGAAGTTACCGGTTTGATACCCAGAGCCGGTGTGGTCGAAAAAGGAGACCGGCCCACTAGGGGCAAAACGGTCATTTTGTACCGGGTTGGCCGGAACTGACTCAGAATGATCCGGAAAGGTAGAGGAGGATTAAGAATACTACAAGAAGCATTCTTGAGAGGTTACCGGTTTGATCCCCAGAGCCGGTGTGGTTCCCGGGGCGTTCGGATGCCTAGGGGCAAAATGGTCATCTTAACCGAAAAGTCTCGGAAAAGGTCCAAAGGGCAGTTTGGGCATTTTTCACCGAAGCGGGCTAACAAACATTGGTGTGGGCCTGGGTTTTGAGTGTTTCTGCCACTCTAATGGTGGTCGTCGTGACACTAGGGTTTGTTGGCAATTCCCTATATCGACCTATTTGTGAGTATTTCCGCTACTCTAACGGTTTTGTGAGTAGTTTCGCTACTCGGACCGTCTCAAGGAATAAAATGTCTCTAGAGAGGGATTGGAAAGGGAACTTACCATCTTCGAAAAGATGTGCCTGGATTGCAACCGTCTCGAAGAATAACTGTCTCGAGAGAGGGGTTGGAAAGGGGTCTTATCGTCTTAAAGAAGACGTGCCTGGATTAGAACCGTCTCGAGGAATAAACTGTCTCGAGAGTGGGATTGGAAAGGGGTCTTACCGTCTCCAAAAAGACGTGGCTGGATTGGAACCGTCTCAAGGAATAAACTGTCTCGAGAGTGGGATTAGAAAGGGGTCTTACCGTCTCCGAAAAGACGCGCCTGGGTTGGAACCGTCTCGAGGAATAAACTGTCTCGAGAAAGGGGCTGGAGTTGGAATTGGAAAGAAACAATGTCCCCAAAGGGCGTTTTGGTCATTTTGCCTCTATTTGGGCCTGGTGGGCCCGCGAGGCGATGGATAGACGGGATTTGGACTTAGAAAAATCGGTTTCGATTGGAATACACCCACAATGACTTAAAAACAAGTCTGGACGGAATGTAAACTACCGAGCGGTCAAAAATGGGGTGCTTACAGCTACCCCTCTTTTCTGTCTTTGCTTGTCAAAGACAGAAAACAATAAGAGTAAGAGTCCCATGTTGACCGCGAGGCAGTCGGATGGACGGACATTTGGAAATCTTTCGACAACGGGGGTCGAAAACGGATAACGGGCCAAAAAGGCCCTCGAAAATGAGTTTTGGCGGGGAAAAAGGCAAAACTGCCCAGATTTTGCAACTGCCACCACTAGCAGTGGCGCCTCTACTAGTGGCGCCAGGTTTAGAGTTAAAACCCAAAAATTCTGGTTCGAATGCTTACGGGATTTGAAGAGGTTTCGCAAATTTGTGAGGCATTGTGAGAAAGTTGACTTGGACATTGAAGGAGCACTCCTTGGAGACCACGGGTGATTGCCGAAAGGAGACCACGTCGCCAAAAAAGTCACCAGAAGAGAAGAATTCGCCGGAGAACTTCCAAAAGGTGAGTTTTCAAATTTGGTTGATTTTGATGCATAAAACTTCGTTTGAATGATGTGAATAGTGGAAATTGATGTTTTGGTATGCTTTGAACACTTTGGTGATGTTGTTTTTGCATTTTGATGCTTGTTTGATTGAATTTGAATGATTTTTCATGATTATGCGAAGAGGGTTTTCTGCAGGAATAGAGGATCTGTTCCTACAGGCATGGGCATTGGGTTTTCTAGCTATGTTTTTGTACAATGTGCCCTAAAAAAAATGTGTTTAGCAACCGTATGAAGTTTCATGATTTTTTGAAAACTCGGTGAATTTTTGATTTTTTGAAAAATAAAAAATATTTAGAAAATTAGAAAAATTAGAAAACTCAAGAAATTGATGAAATTTTTAAATTTTGAAATTTGGAAAAATATTGGATTATTTTAGAAAACATTTGAGGTGGTTTTGAAAAATTTCGGGAGACGTTTGAAAACCATTGATTTATTTGAAAAATAAAATATGTGTTTTGAAAATTTTAAAAAATTGAAAAATGTGCGCGAGCGGGGTTGTTATGTGATTGTTATGTTGGAAAGTGCACGTTTTGTATTTTGTGTTGATGTCATAGGGGTTGTAGGGGCCATTTTTAAACGGAACTCTACCGAAATTTTTAGAAATTAGGGAAAGAGTTGGTTAAAGTTTTAGAAATAAAACCTTTTTTTGAAGGAAAAAGGCAGAGAACCCTTGAGATGTGATTTGAAAATTAGAAAACCAAGGTGTGTAGAAATTTTGTTTTTGATTTGTTATTCGAAATCTTTTATTTGTTTTGTTTGTGTTAGTCGTTTATTTTATTTTACTATTATTTGAATTGCATGTATGGCATGTTAACATTTCTTACCTTGGCTTACCTTTTCAGGATGGCAGACGCGGGTGGTGACGATTCTGAGAGGAGACGCCGCTCGGGGAAGGCGGCCCGGACAGATTCTACTGGCGGCTCTAGTCGATCTAGAGGTAGTCGGCAATCTACCGGACGATATTCCTCCAGTCAGAGTGGGTAGGGGAGTAGGCTACCTGTCGACCCTTTTCCTCCTGTTGAGCAGGCTTTCGCCGAGGAGATTGATGCTGAGGAGGAGGTACCGGGCCTTGGGGATCAGGTGACCGGTTATGGGAGAGCTTCTTCCAGGCATAGGCAGACTGATGCTGACTTGGGAGATCTACAGATACCGGACGTCCCACCACTTGGGGATCTTGCTTATCACCCCAGTGTGTACTCTAGACAGCATTTGCCGCCTCCGCGGGTACATACAGCTTTCAGAGGGGCTGTTCATCAGGTTTTTGTGACCATGCAGCGGGCAGCCCCATCATATCGTGCTTTCTTGGCAGAGATCGGATTTGGCGCCTTTATGGGACTACAAGCTAACCGCCTGAACCGACATTTAGTACTAGCACTTGTTGAGAGGTGGTTCGGGGAGACCGGGTCTTTTCATTTTGTCTGCTTCGAGTTAGGTCCCACTCCTTTGGATTGGGCGATCATCACAGGGCTTTCCTTTGTCGGTCGGCGGATCACCCTACATCCAGTTAGTAGGGACGAGGCCTGTTTGCTGTTGGACTTGCCTCCTCCTGAGCGTTCTGCCTTCCCAGTCTCTTGGATCAGTCAGGATGAGTGTACTTTTGCTACTGAGCCATCGCCTGCCAGGTGAGAAATCATGAGACGGCAACTTGTGTTGTATATCATCTTTAGCTGCTTCTGCAACAACAACAAGTCACTCGTGCTGTGTCGTTTGGTGAGCATAGTAGCCGATCTTAGAGCTTTGTCTGAGTTAGACTGGGGGTCCTTTTCCTTTGGCTGCTTTCTTCGGTCGATGCGGGTTCGGACTTCTTCTCGTTGGGGCAGCATGACTAGCTTCTGGCCCTTCCTTGTCTGGTGGAGCTATGAGTACCTACCAGTGCGTCACCCTGTAGTTGTTGAGGATGACCTCTACCCTCGCACTTTGAGGTGGGCTCGTGACCGGGTAGCCCAGCGATCAAAGATTACCGACTTTGTGACGCTCCAGGCTAACCCAGAGCTGATTGAGGAGAGGGATGTGACATGGCGGCCCTTCATTGGATCAGTCCATTATGAGACAGTCCGATACTTGGTCCCGTTGTCCCTGTCGAGAGCTGCCTTTCTTAGTGATGACACTTGGGAGTCTTATCTTGGAGAGCGACACTAGCGGCAGTTTCATAAGGAGTTCCGATCAACAGGAGCTCCGCCAGAGTATATGTTTGGGGCCTTGGTGGCAGGAGTGCCTATCCCTTATCAGGAGCGTCAGCTAGGTGCCGAGTTCTTACTTCCTCCAGATACAGATTATGCTGTGCACTTTGGGGCTCATTCAGTTGGTGCCTTTACCCAGTTTGAGGTGGTGGTCGGCGGGTACGCTGTTGGCCAGGAGGTGGTTGACTTGTGGTGCCGTGCCGGAAGGTATTTGCCCCAGGCTGAGTTTACTGCTGTGAGAGACCAGAGAGATCAATACCAGATGGTGCGAGGCCAGTACCAGGCCGAGGTAGCTTCCCTGACAGCTCGGTTATCTCAGATGGGCGGTGGGGGGGTATGTTATTCTTTCTTTGCTGCTTCTTGCTTTGCTGTTGCTTAGTTCCTTTTGAATGCAACTGATTTCAGTTTTGTCTTCCCTATAGGATGGTGGTGCTTTGAGTAGTTATCCACCTCCTTCGATGCCGGGCTTCGGGGATTTTGATCCAGATGACATCGACTTCGACCTGTGATAGATGCCCCTTGTGGAGACTCTGATCCTCTTTTGCCCCTTGTCCCTGAGTTACATTTATGTTAGACAGTTTTATTCTGATATCTTGTACAAAAATGGATATTTATGGTACTTAGATGCATGGATAGACAGATACATTTATGATCTTTATGGCTAGACATATGATCAGATGCATGTGATGTATGATGATGTTAGATATCTATTACATGAGTTGTTGTTAATGACTCTTATTTCTACAGGGAGTTATATCCTGTGTGTGCAAAACTTATGCTGATTTTTTTTATTTTTTTATTTTTACACATATGCACAGGTTGGAAATATGTTAATAGAATGACATAAGGTGCTGTTAGACTTATAGTCCTGGGAATGGTAACTCCCTCCTCCTCGGGGATTTAGCCTCTCTTCTGGCCCAACCCTACTTTGATTGAATGATAGCACTTCGCACCTTTCTCAACCTTTTGATCACCTCCCACTTTGTGTCTTAGGGTTAGTGTGTATGGTTATTGGGTTGAGACTCTCGACTCTCGGAGTTTTAGCAACAGCTTACCTGACCTTTGGCAGAGCGATAAGTGGCCAGTCATTTTAATCCGAGGAGACTTTGTTTAGGACCGTAATGTAGGCTAAGTTATGGGGTTTTAGAAACAGCGGGATATGCAGGCTCAAATTTGATGTTGTTTTCGATAGGGTTTAGATCCATACCATCCTTGACTACTTTTCAGTAGGATTAGCATCCTTCTTTAGCTTTGGCAACGTATCTAGCTCATTTAGATCAAGCAATCTGCTTTCAATCAGAGGGGACTTTAGTAGGGTTATAATGTAGGCCATGATTTCGGGATTTTGCAAGAAAGGGTAAAGGCTCAAACCTATTGTTTCTACTGGGTTTCCTTGTAACCTTGGATCGCCTTTAAATTCCCTTCTTGCTTTAGACCATATACTTCTCAGGGTGAAAATGACCCTTTTTCTGTCACCCTTTCTATAGACTTTTTGAGATAAACATGACTTTCTTCTCATTTGATCTTCTCATTATGCCTTTGAAGATGACCCAATCATGATTTTCTTAAGGCCTTTCCTTAAAGGATTTTTTTTTTTTGGCCTCTTGCCTCTTGGCAACTCCTTTCCTTTGCTTTTTCTTTCTATTTCTTTTCATTTCTTTTATGAAACGAAACAATTCTTTAACCCTTTTCCCTTGGTAATTCAATATACCCAGTGTGGGCGGTGATCCCTAGGTTGGGGTTTTGTTAAGAAAGGATAAGTGGCTCAACGGGTTTGGCAAGGGGTTTCTTTTGACTGTATGGGAAATGAAATAAGGGCCTCTCTTCACTTTGAATTAGATTGCTTGATCTATAGAGCTTTCATTGCTGCCTTAGCACAGCGGGGGTGGAGACCATTCCTAGAGTTCTCAAGCTAATGTTAGCCCAGTATGGGGAGGACAGTCTTGGATCAGGGTTGACAAAGAAAATTTTTGCTTTCCGCGAGGCACTAGGGGTTAAGCAAAGGGAATATGAGCACATTTAGTCATTTATTCAGTTATTTATTCTTTATATGTGGGGGAATGAAAGATGGCTCCTCTTCATTTTAATAAACTGGCCACACATCGCTAAGCCTCAGAGTCTTGCAAGTGCTGCCTTTAGGTAGTATCCTCACTCATCTTTGTCCTCTCTCTCTGAAAAGATGATCATTTGATGAGTGATTAACTCATGCTATTATCCCTTCAAGTTGGATCATTCCATAAGATAAACCATGCCCATTGCGTAGAAAGTAGTCATTATTCCTCAGGAAAGACAAGACAACAATAATGGAATAAAAGATTATCATTTGATTATTATTATTATTTTTACGGGAAGCATAAAATTCTTAAACAATAAGAAGATGTAAACATTAATTAAAAGACAGGAAGTAAGAGGGATAGAAAGAAGTGGGTGACAACACCCCTCTCTTGTACGCTTTTACAAGGAACCCATTCTAGTACGGCTTTGGGACAATTCCCACATCTTTGATGCTCGATTCGCAACTTGGATCCTTGGCTAAGGCGAGACAGGCAAAGGCTTCTCCTAGAGCTCCACAGACGTTGACACTGTTGGTGCAGTTGTCAGCCTCCTTCTTATTCTTTGCAGCGGGTTCTTCTGTAAACAAGGTGACCAGCTCACCCCCTTCCAATTCAAATGGCTCTGCTTATTCTCTTGACTCCTCTAGTCCCCAACCCATGTCTTCATAGTTGTACCCAGTTACGGGCCAAGGGTTTTTCAGCAAGTGACTTTCAGCTGCTGCATACTTCGAGTGTAAAAATTTATCACCCCACCCATTGGCAGTTATGCTTTCGATGTGTTCTTCCTTCGGCAACATTGGCTCCTCAATGGGCCAGTCAGAAGCATCAGGCACCTCATCAGGGTTATAGAGATAAATTGGGCATAATGGGAGATCTTCCTTCCAGTCACTTTCTTCATCGGCCTCCCAATCGCTTTCATAACCTTCGGCCTCAAGCTCATCGATTTCTCCCTCGCCTTCTATCTCTACTAGTATCATATTGACGGTGTGATCCGGCAGAGGGTTAGCGGTCACATTGGGAGTGGGAGCAGGTTTTACCGACTGCAGATCAATGGTCTTATTGTCGATCAGGTCTTGGATCTTGTGCTTGAGAGCAAAGCAGCTTTCGGTGTCGTGCCCCTGGCCACCTGAATGATATTCACTTGTAAGAGCGGCATTAAAGGTCGGGGGCAGAAGGCTTGGCAATGGGCGAGCAGGTACGGGCTTCAAGATGTTGTTCTTTAGAAGGCTATGGTAAGCCTCAGTTTGGGTGCGGGCTAAGGCGTCGAAGGTACGGATGCGTCTAGCAAGTCTATTAAAGCTAGGTCGTGCCCCAGCGGGGCCATAGTTAGCGGTTGGAGCAAGCATGGTCAAGGTGGGCAAGGGCAGGACTGGGGGTGATTGTAACGGGGGTCGGTATTGGGGTGGTTGGCTAGGCAGAATAGCGGACACTTCACCTTCCTTCCTGATCATGCCCCTTGTAGTAGTCACCTTCTTGGCTAAGTTGGCGGTATTTTCTCCAGTCTTAGCATAGAGATATGTAATTCTTCCTGTCTTGAGGCCATTTTCTATCATCTCTCCCTGCATGATGAGCTCGGAGAAGCTTTCCCCACGCTTGTGCAGAGCTTCTCATAGAATATACCTTAGAAAGTATGTATGAACAGTTGTACGTACTCCTCCTCCAACGGGGGATTAACTTGTGCAGCGGCCTCCCTCTATCTTAGAGCGTATGCTTTAAAGCTCTCCTTCTCACCCTTGCTCATCATCATCAAGGACCATCGATCAGAAGTAAGGTCGATGTTATGACGGTATTGGGCTTTAAATGCATTGACTAGTTCCATCCAGGTTGTGATCTTCCTTAAGTCCAAACGAACGAACCATTGCAGAGCCGACCCTGTGAGGCTGTGTTGGAATAACTGCATAAGGAGCTTCGGGTTGTTGCCATGTCCACTAAGGGCTCCAGCATATAGACGAAGATGAGCAACCGGGTTACCGGTACCATCGTACTTCTGGAAGTCAGGCATTTTAAACTTAGCGAGTCTCGGGTGGTCAGGGAAGAAACAGAGCTCATCATAAGAAGTAAACCCGTAAGCATCGTGGCCATGGAGACTTCGCAACGAATCTTCCAATCCTTGAATTTTCAGACTAAGAGGATCTAGAGAGGCCTTCTTTATAGTAGGTGAAAGCAATACGTTCTCTTCTTCTTCAGCGTTGACCCCTTTGGCGTCTTCTTTAGTCCTCCCAGCATTGTCAGACTGAAGCATGATCCTTGGAATAACGGGTTCAAGGTCCTTGGATGAAGTCATGGATGATGACAGGACTGCAGTAGCATCCTTCATGGCCAGAGTTTGAATGAGTTTGAGCATGTCATCCATCTTAGTCTTTATTTTGTTGACTTCCTCTCGAGAGACCTGAGAGGATTCTTTAGGGTTAGCAGCCATCAATGATGCTCTTTGCCGGGTGATAATAGGATCCCTAGGTGGATGTTGCCCCTTTTTAGGAGCAATGTTGACTCAATGCGGGGTGACCTCTGTAAAATAAAAATAAAAAGGAAAAAGAAAAAGACAAAAACACAAGTCATAAGTCAGTTTTTGGTTTTTAGAGAGCTTTATGCAATGCATGTCCTAGGGTGTCCCTCTTAAGGAGGGAAACTAGTCATGATGTATTGGCCCACGCTTAGAGATAGGGAACTTGCCCCTGTATGCAGAAACCTTACCGTTAAGTAGGAACTTTCAATCATCTATGCATTCATTCATAAAAATAAAGAAGTACATTAAATTTTGGGTTTGAGATACAAAAGAATTGAAATACATTTTAATAAGGGGAGGGGGAACATTTTCCTTTGGACTTTCACCTATCTACTTTTACAAAGGGAGATCCTAAACTACTCTTGAGTCTTCGGATTCGCCTTCCTTGGATTTGATATCGAGGAGGTCGCTGAGAGATCTTGTTGATTGATTGCCCCTTGTCTTTTGGGCAACCCTATCTCCGTGAGCATAGAGGGATTGGGGCCCCTCTTATGGAATGAATTGAGATGCATGCAATGAGTCCTTAGGGTTACGTGGGAACCCTTAGGGTTTAGGTAGGTTTAATGCAAGGGAGAGTGACCTTGGTGTCACTCCCAACGGGTTGATCATATGCATGAGAATGCAGTGACTTGAGTTACTTGGAACTCTTGTCTTGACATGAAATATTGAATGCATGAACATAGATATACAAAGAGTACAAGGAGAGAAAGTACAGCTGAAGTAAACATGTATGCATGAACAATTAGACAGACATTATAACAATATAAATACAAGCATTATAACAGCAGGTATAAATGAAGGTAAAAGTAGTCGCCCTTTCCTCCGTGATTTTGAAAACAGTGCTCGTGTCTCAAATCCAGCAGAGGTTCGGCTATGCATGGTGTCTATATGAGTATGAGGTTGAGGGTTGACTAATGCGTCCTAAAAAGGCTCGGTCCCCGGATCTTCAAACCTAGGCCCACTCCCCGAGGTGGTGCAATGATCGATTGGTGATCCGAGCGGGGGAACCATCAAGAGGCCGTAGGCAAAGAAACTGACACAGCATCTTGCCCATAAGCAATATACCGTTCCCCCTTTCTAACTAGAAAAGACATATCAGGGTAATAATGCAAGTATGCAGAATGCAAGTGCACATGCAGTGTGTGTGTGATTTTTAAAAGTGGAGGAAAGGACCCAACAACTCCCATTCATCCTATACAAATATTCATGCAAAGCAGTTAATAAAATTTAAACAAAATGTGTACCTACAAAACAAAGATGCAAGTGTTAGTATGTGGATGACAAACATAATACAAGATAATATAAATAAATGCATGTTTTTTTTTAAAATAATTTTAAAATTTTAGTTTTGAAAATTTAAAGTGAATAGGATTGAACCAAGTTAATTAAAGACTCTACATGGGTGAAGGGTAAAGAGACATGACTACGGCCTAACCCTCTAAGTGTCCCTAGTGGAGTCGCCAGCTGTCATGCCCAGATTTTTCGCACTCGATGAATACTCACACAAGCACGAAAAATACTGTACTCTCTCATTAGAACTCACCCTCCTAGAAGAATGAGTGCGACTAGGTTTGAATTGAAAATTTGATTTGAATAAAGGGCTTTTAGAAAAAATTCAGAGTCGCCACCTAACTTGATTAAGGTGAGTTAGGTTACCTAAAAACTAAGCATAATCCGAAGACTACACTTAGGGCTTTTAGAAAACGATTTTGAAAATATCTCCTCAAGAGAGGGTTTTTAAGAAAACAGGTTGTTTGGCAACCTTTGGAAAACATTTAGCCCTTTTTAGAAAAATAACTCCTTTTGGTCTTTGAAATCAGTGATCTAGGTTCGAAGGTTGGTTACGTGTAGGGAAGACGCACTAAGCCATCACCCTACCCTGCCCTTTCGGTACCTACATGTCAATCTACCCTAGATTCACCTATGAGAGTCTTCAGCTAACTAATGTTCAACTCTATCCACTTTGAAAAATAATGTTTGAAAAATACATGATGCATGATATGCAAGTGTAAGAAAAGAAAGTTGAAAAATAGATTTGGAAAGAGATTTGAAAAGAAGAATTTTATTTTATTTTAGAAGAGATTTGAAAAGATAGAATTGAAATTGGAAAGTTTGAGAAATTAGAAATAAAGATTTGGAAATAGAAATTTGAAATTGGAAGTTTGAAAGTAGATTGGAGATTTAAAAAGATTATGAAATTTGAGATTTGAAAAATGTGGAGGAATTTGAAATTTGAAAGAAGTTGTGACCGCACCCATGAGGGTTGCCTGCGTATCCTTTTGGAGAAATCAGGTCAATCGTAGTTCGGACCGGAGTCCGATTGAAAAGAGATTGATTTGAAAAAAAGAGATTGAATGGGAAATTGGATTAGAAAATTGAGAGATTGAACTTAGAATAGAACATTGAAAATTGGAATTTAGAATTTTGGAATTGAAGAAATTGGATTTTGATTTGAAAAGATAGAACTTGGAAGAAAGATTCAGACTTATTTTGGAAAGATGGAGGTTTAGGAAACCTAGACTTAGGAAAGAGACTTATCAAAGATTTGACTTGACTTGGAAGGTTTAGGAGATTAGGAAAGACTGGATTTAGGAAATGTTTGAATTAGGAAATGTCCGATTTAGGAAAGTTTCATTTTTGGAAAGTTTTGGAATTCGGAAAGTTTCAACTTAGGGAAGTTTTCAAATTAAGAAAGTTTCAAAATTAGGAAAGTTTTGAATTAGTAAAGTGTCATTTTAGGAAAGTTTTGGAATTAGGAAAGTTTTTGACTTAGGAAAGTTTTGAATTTGGAATGTTTTGAAATAGGGAAGTTTTGAAAATTGGAAAGTTTCGTTTTAAGAAAGGTTTTGAAATTGGGAAGTGTGGAATTTAGAAATGTTTTGAATTAGGAAAGTTTAGTTTAAGAAAGGTTTAGAATTTAGAAAGTTTCAAGTTAAGAAAGTTTTGAATTTTGGAAAGCTTAGAATTTTAGAAAAATTTTAAATTAGGAAAGATTTAAAAAAAATGTTTGAATTTAAGAAAGTTTTGAGTTTAGAAAGTTTTAGAGTTTTAGTTTTAGACAATCTTGAGATTAGGAAAGGTTTGAGTTTAAGAAAGGTTTGAAAGCTTAGATTTGAAAAGTTGAGATTTGGAAGAGGTAGAATTAGGACAGAGTGGAGTTAGGAAGGATGTGGAAATTGAGTTTTAAAATTTAGGAAAGATTTTTATGTTCAAGTTTTGAAAACTTAAGATTTAGGAAAGAAGAAGTTTAGGAAGGATTCGAATTAGGAAAGATTTGGATTAGGAAGCGATTGGATTTTGTTTCTAAAAGAGAGAGGTTGGATTTTGTTTCCAAAAAAGGAGGACGGGATCTAGTTTCCTAAACGGGGAGATTTGATTTGGTTTCCTAAAGGGAAGATAGGATTTGGCAAGAATTTGGAAAGAGAGATTCGAGAAACCCTAGATTTGGAAAACTATAGTTTCGACGTAGAAAACAGGTTTTGGAAACATGTATAGTTTTGATGTAGAAAACAAGAGGTTTTGGGGCAAAGTTTGAAAATCATGTTTTTGGAAAGAAAATTAGGGTTTCCTAATTGTAGGTTCTAGGGCTTGACTTGGGCTCTAAGGAAAGAGTTTTTAGAAAGTGCGTTTTTGGAAACGAAGATTTTTAGAAGGGAATCCTAGGGAGGAGTTTCTAGAGGGAAGAGTTTTTGAAAAGAGAGTTTTTGGAAAGATTTTTGGAGAGAGTTTTTCTAGGAAAGAGACCTAGGGAACGTTTTTGGAAAGTGGACTTTGAATAGAGCATTTTGGAAAGGAATTGAAAAAGGAGGTTTCGAAAAATAGATTTTTGGAAAGAGTTTTTAGAAAACAATTTTGGAAAGGAGAGTTTTAGGAAAATATGTTGGAAAAGAGATTTTTAGGAGGAAGGATTTTTGAAAAAGGAGTTTTTTTAGAAGGTATAAAAACATCTCACTTTCCTAAAGCAATTCTAACCATAAGAGGGCTAGAAACACTTTAGGAAAGCGGTTTTGAAAACAACAAGATTTGAAAATATGTACCATATTGGTCACTTTGAATGTAACACTTTCCTAAAGCAATCCTAGCCATGGAAAAGCTAGAATCACCCTAGGATTGTGGTTTTGAAAACAAGGTTTTGAAAATGAGATTTTGATGCAATTTTGAAAATAAGTTTGAAAACGGCTTTTGGAAGATGCAAGATCATGATATGCACAATGCAATTTTGGGGTCGTGAACATACAATGCTAAGGCCTCACCACATAATCAAGGGGGTTGGACCCACGTGGTCTCTGGTTAGACTAGAAGAAAGCCCCTGACACGGTGACTCTCCTCACCGGGAATCCCCTTGTTTCAAGCATGCAAAGAAAGGGGGGGAAAGAGATGGGGGATGAAAATAGAAAAAACCCAAGTGGGTTAGGAGAGAGAAGAGAGAGGGGGGAAGTGCGGAAATTTAAATAGGGAGCCTACCGTATGTCTTGTTTATTTTGCGCGCCTTGCTTGTCTTCGATCTTCGGTCTTCGTCTTGATCTTCGTCTTCAATCTTCAAGAGTTGTCTTCAAGCTTTAGATGGTAGCTCTTCGAGTCTTTGAAGGAAGGTTGAAGGTTAGTGTATGAGTGTATGGGGGTGTGTATGAGTGTATATGGGGCTAGGGTTTGTGTATGGTGGCTAGGGTTTCGAAAACCTAAGGAAGCTAGGGTTTTGGAGGTGCTCGAGCTCTATATATCGAAATATATGATTTTTAGGTTGAGTTTGCGAATCCTTTTCACGTTGGAGAAGGCTCTGTATTTATAGAGGTTGGACAACACTGGCGCCTGTTATAGTGGCGTCAGGCCAGAATTTACACTGGCGCCACTAGGAGTGGCGCCAGGCCAATTTTTGGCTTGGCGCCACTCCTAGTGGCGCCAGCCATTTAGGAAATATTTAAGTTTGGCAAGCAACGTATCTTTGTTTAGATTTGGGCGCCTGTACTAGTGACTACCATGCAATTTTTAGCCTGGCTTCACTAAGAGTGACTCCGAAAAGTCCGGGAATGATTTGAAGGAGCCGGGAATGACCCGAAAGGCCGAAAAAGAGCAGGAACACTTAAAATAATGTCCTGGAGTATTTAACTTGAGAAATGTGGATAAGATGGGTCAGAAAGGTTGACTGGGCCTTTAGGGGCAAAACGGTCAATCGGACTGGGAAACTGCCGGGATAGACTCGGACTGTCCCGAAAGAAGACTTGGGATCTGGAAACATTATTCAAAATGTTCCCAGAGGTTGCCGATTTGATACCCAGACCCGGTGTGGTCGGAAAAGGAAACCGGCCCACTAGGGGCAAAACGGTCATTTTGTACCGGGTTGGCCGGAACTGACTCAGAATGATCTGGAAAGACAAAGAAAAATTTAGAATACTATAAAAATTATTCTCGGGAAGTTACCGATTTGATACCCAGAGCCGGTGTGGTCGAAAAAGGAGACCGACCCACTAGGGGCAAAACGGTCATTTTGTACCGGGTTGGCCGGAACTGACTCGGAATGATCCGGAAAGGTAGAGGAGGATTGAGAATACTATAAGAAGCATTCTCGGGAGGTTATCGGTTTGATACCCAGAGCCGGTGTGATTCCCGGGGCGTTCGGATGCCTAGGGGCAAAATAGTCATCTTAACCGGAATGTCTCAGAAAAGATCCAAAGGGCAGTTTGGTCATTTTTCACCGAAGCGGGCTAATAGACATTGGTGTTAGCCTGGGTTTTGAGTGTTTCCGCCACTCTGACGATGGTCGTCGTGACACATGGGTTTGTTAGCAATTCCCTATATCGACCTATTTATGAGTATTTTCGCTACTCTAACGGTTTTATGAGTAGTTTCGCTACTCGGACCGTCTCGAGGAATAAACTATCTCGAGAGAGGGATTGGAAAGGGGACTTACCATCTTCGAAAAGACGTGCCTGGATTGGAACCGTCTCGAGGAATAAACTGCCTCGAGAGAGGGGTTGGAAAGGGGTCTTATCGTCTTAAAAAAGACGTGCCTGGATTGGAACCGTCTCGAGGAATAAACTGTCTCGAGAGTGGGATTGGAAAGGGGTCTTACCGTCTCCGAAAAGACGTGCTTGGATTGGAACCGTCTCGAGGAATAAACTGTCTCAAGAGTGGGATTGGAAAGGGGTCTTACCGTCTCCGAAAAGACGCACCTGGGTTGGAACCGTCTCGAGGAATAAACTGTCTCAAGAGAGGGGTTGGAGTTGGAATTGGAAAGAAACAATGCCCCCAAAGGGCATTTTGGTCATTTTGCCTCTATTTGGGCCTGGTGGGCCCGCGAGGCGATGGATAGACGAGATTTGGACTTAGAAAAATCGGTTTCGATTGGAATACACCTACAATGACTTGAAAACAAGTCTAGACGGAGTGTAGACTGCCAAGCGGTCAAAAATGTGGTGCTTACACTTCTGATATTAACTAAACCTATTTTTGGCA